>WURT03172996.1:0-27949 GCA_009936505.3 Holothuria glaberrima | reverse complement strand
GGGTGCATGTAACAGAATATACAATTATGTGCCCACTGGTTGATTATTTCACTAAAAACTGCCTGTTTCTAAACAGTTAGGCCTGAATTATAATCTGCAAGGTAGCTGCTGCTAAGCTTCACTACATGCCATGTTTTAATGAAAGGAAATACACCAGCCCATTCTTAAGTCTTGTTTGACATTAAGCATTGTTTCATCCCACAGTGGAGTTGGGAACAACTATTGCTAGACAGACTGTGTATGTCACATTTTTCATATTTGCAAGGTTTCCCAGAACCTAGCATGTGGTTTAATACTCTATGCTGAAGTGACAAAACCACTGTAGGTTCGTCCATTTTAATGTCACCTTCTGAGTATTAAGTATGCACATTTTACAATTATATGTGATGAGACAAAATGCATGTATGCATTTTGTCTTGATCTGTTACATAACACACTCTGATAACAAGTCAGGTGAGTAATCCCTGAAACCAATCACATTTCTTTCCCTGAACCAGCTGTAATCAACAAGCACCTTTTTTCAAATTGACCATACAGAGGGTGAGATATTGGGACTTTTTCTTCCAGAAAAAAGAACTAGTCTTTTGCTATGAGGATATTTAAGCAATGTACACACAAAAATAAACGTTGCAAAATTTTTGTAGCCTGAGCATTGTAAGTTGATTGGACATCGAAACTCCCAGGTTAGCACACATTTTAATCATTTCATCACAGCAACAATTATTACGAAAGCAAAGATGAATAAAACACAAAAGACTATACTCTCAGCTTTGACCACATGCATAATCACTTACAGTTGGTCAGGAAGTGTTGACATCAGATAACAAGTAAATTATGACTGTTCAAAGGAGGATAAGCTGCCAATAGAAATAGACCTTATGCATATGATGTCACAGAACAGAAAATGTGCCCTCCAGTGGAGGCAAGCACGTATCATTTCTGCTTACACCAAAGAATGCAAACAGCTGGTTTGAGTACCGATTCGATATATGCTATGAGTGTGTGCAAAGCCTGCGCCAAGCATGCAGTGTGCTTCTTTGCTTTGCCGCCAAAAATAACATCAGGTGAAGTCAGGTGAAGTCAATACTGAATAGAGTACTTCAGTTGAAACTTAATCACATGTTCAATATTATTACCAATACCGCCCCTAATTATTTGAAAACTGGTGTTATTTTGACCCACAACTTTCACTCTTTTAATACTAGGTCAAGCACCACGTCTTGTGTTGTTCTAGAGTGAATGGTTTTGGTAAATGTAGTTTTCTTTGTACTGCCATATCCTGGCCGGGTCATACCGAAGACTAAAAATGGAACCTACTACTATTGTGCTTGGTGCTCAGCATAAGCAGTAGAGTAGGGAAAACAAGCCAGTGAGCCACAACTGGAAAAAAGGCCGTGGCTGGCTCGACTTAAACCAATTGGTTACAAACTGGGCCGTAAAACCTCATCTAACTAACTAACTAACTATACTGCCATATCTGAATGGAATGCCTTGCCACGTAATGTTCAGCAGTGCAGCACTCTTGCCTCATTCAAGTAAATGTTAAGAAATATTTATGGTCTAAACTCGCTGGGGAAGGATGGGGTGGCGTTGACTAGTTTGTGTGTTATCATATTGTTTTGCATGTACAATAGCTCTTGCTTCATGTTTGTTCATCTGTATTTGTGTTTTGTATTGTATTTATTCGTAGGACCACATTGGAATCAAGTGCTATCACTTTATGTGTTATCTTAGGTGATCTTTTATATTATGTTTGTACCACATACATGTATAAAGTTTTGCCGAATAAATTCAGTCAATCAGTCAATCAAGGTCCACAACCAGATTACTATTAAACTCGGTACAGGATTGTTTGCTCCATGCATGTCACTGGTTTAGGAACAGATGCATGGCTGCACAGCGGTCAGTGTTGGTGGGCAGAGCTGTAGGTATGGTTAAGAAGTTTGGTCCCTCATTTTTTGTGAGTGAAATGCCTTCTGACACTATGGTACAGCAGGTTGGGTACAAATGAATTGAAAAGAATTGTGAGAGGCCTGATTTCTCTTATGCTGACTATTTATGTTGTCTGTTTTAGAAGGTAAGTTTAGTTCCCAAATATGTGCAAGTTTTGAATTTATGTCTATAAAGCTTAACAAGTTATATTTGTATTCTTTATGGAAGCTATGTCTAACAATCTTTTGGCCATTTCAAAAGCCATCGTGGGTGAATTTTACTTCCCCAATTAAGATTTGCCAGTGTCAAATATGCAAGATCAGCATTGCTAGCTAATTCCTTGCAGGAAGGTGACACCTAGCAGTGTTTTGATTTGAATTTGATAAACAGTTCACAGTTTCTGCCAGCTTGTTGAGAAGATTCAGATGTTGTCCAGTGGTAAATAGCTGGTCAGAGGAGATAAAATACAGTTACATGATAGTGAAACTAGGAGGATTTAATTATATCATTTCATATTTAGTTACATTTCCCTGGAACACTCTCCCCCTCTGCCTTGTTTGACTGCACCCCCTCCCCCTCCTGGCTGCATGCCTGAATTCAGGTGACAGCTGAGACTTTGCCAATTGGTGTTAAGGAAATATATTCTTTAAGTACTTTATACTTTCTCCATTTGCCCTCTTTTTTTTTTTTTGTCTGCTGCCCCCCTAGCTGCAGGCCTGAATTCAGCTATCATCTGAGAATGAACCAGTTGGTGCTAAGGAAATATTTTCCCTAGTACTCAAATGCCTGTATTTTTTTTTTTTTTTTGCAGAAATTGGTAATGCTGAAAATGGAATGTTACCTCGAACCAATGAACTTCTCACCGAGGTCTTCAAGAAGTCAGAGGAGGGAAAATATCTAGAGAAGGAAGGAAGAGGAATACTTGGCAGCTCTTCAGAGAAAGGGTCAATCAAGGAACAGGAGATTTCATATGCAACTTCTTTCATACAGCAGGTAAGATATTCAATGAAATGGTTGGATTTATTTGATTTTAACTATGTGAAGTGTTAGGTGGGGTAGGAATATATATGGTACAGTCAACCTCTGTTTGGCATAGTTGTATATACAGCCAGGAATTGTTGAATACTGTTAGGTAGAGCATTCTGGCACAGCTGGAGGATATGACATGAAAGGGTCATGTATGCAAGATTTCAATGGTGTGGAGTCAGTCATGGAAGGGAGGAGGGAGGGTGATGCAAAGCAAAGTCGGCGGCTAGTTAACTGGTCCACCCAAAGGTGCTTCAGTTCTGCACCCAACCGACTTCATCTGCTGGGCAACCTATTTTAGAGGCAAGCCTATACCAAGTGGGAGGAAAGCCAGAATACCCTGAGAAAAACTCACGTACATCAAGCGGGATTGGAACCCATGCACATGTGAAACATTGGTGCACAGCAGCTGGAATAGACCACTCTGCCACACGAGGACCGCGGGAGGTTGATGTGTCAGGATGATGTTATATGAATTTACCCAATGAAGAGAGAAATTATTGAGCTTAGATTTAGAACTTACTAACAGTTTAATTAGTCCCTTTCCTTCATTAACAAGGTACTTATTAAACAATTTATAGTTTAATTAGGTCCTGTGCATCGCTTTCTTTTCCTAGTGTTGGCTACTGCTTTTTGCTTTAATGTTGCCTATGTAACATTTAGGTATTTTTTTATTTCATGCATTTGTTCTTATAACATTTACCAATTATTGCTTTTAATCTTTATGTTTGGTTGTTCTTTGTCAATGGATTCGGCTTAGTAGCATAATGCATCAAGATAAATGAATTTTAAAGGAAATAAAATGAAGGGATGGAACTGGGAATAAATCGATGGGGCCACTCAGCATTTGATTCCAAAATGTTGTGATATCCCCCAAGCAGAAAGGGAAGGGGAGTAAAGTCTTGTTTTAATTCATGTGAACAACGAGAAGCTCAAACTTTCAAATTTTAAATGGGGGGGGGGGTTCCCATCTCCCAAGGCTTTTATTTTAACCTTGAAAATAGCAATTTGAAAGTGTCATTGGAAGTTATCATGATGTTGCAAAACTTTTTTGACACTCATGCATTCATATATGTCACAAGTATGCTATTATGAAGGAACAAATTGGTAGTAATGAAGTTTGAAGAAGAACAAAACTGTTGATTCATGTGAGATGATGATTTCTCCTGTGCTTGCTTCAAGTTGATATTGGATTGAAGGTGTGATATCTTTACATCCTATGTTGAGAACCAAATATAACAACTGAATACAAATTCAACTCTTAAAGAAATGTACCAGAAAGACTAAATATTTGTTTTAATCCATATTTTAAGGACGATATTGGTGAAAGAATGTTCAAGCTGTTTAACTTAAGAAATTTTCAAATTTGCAATATTTTCAGCTAATGGTTGTCTCAAAGAGGGCAGCAAAGAACATTATCCGGAATCCATTTGTTATGATTATTCAGGTAAAGTATATTCAGTCACATGTTGGCTATAAGTTTTATCTTGTCAGAATCATAGCAATATGCCTTTCAAACAAAAAACGTGTCAATTGCTAGGGCTGTTATTGACTAGTCACTTCTGCTTTTTTGTGACTCAAGAAAGCAATGAGCACAAACGTCACTGCTCCAGTCCAGATCTAGGCGATTAGAGTACCATGGGGTAGGTCAGTTTATTGTGAGCATTAAGGGGTAGAATTATAGTTTGTATGTATGATCATTTTACTTGCGGGAAGATTATGTGTTGTTCTTAAGGTAACTCTTTAAGGACAAGTTTTTAAACACTTGATAACACAATTGTGTTGGTGTGTCTTAAAATCCCATCTAACTAACTAATTAAACACTTGATTTATTATGACAGCTAAAAAAAATTTGAGAACCACTCTCTATTACAAAAGACCTGGAAATTATTTACCCCTCACAGTGTCACTGACTAGCTTATCCCTATTTCTGTGATCAGCTAACCTTCTTAAATAAGAATGTATGAGGTTGTAAAGAAATACTAAAAATTTCCCTGGGACTCCATGGAAAACCCAAAGGGTATGCATGTCATGAGGTAAGTCAATAGATTTGAAGTCATACCTTTTATCAGACCTGTGGCAAAACTGCAGTTATTGCTTTCTGAGGCCTTGTCATAAACTTAAGTCTAACAGGTCACAGATGCATTTTGGTATAAAGTATTGTCCATAACCATATATAATTTTACTTGTTCTCATTTTTCATCATTTTCCAGAATGTGATGCTGCTCGTGTTTGCTGTATTGACTGGACTTATCTATTTCCAGTTGGACACAACTAGACCAGCAGGAATACAAAACAGGTAAGAGCAATATCTGCAAGGAGAGTTAGACCCCTGGTTCAAACCATGCCGTGTTCTTGCCAATACTAAATTCCGATTCAATATCGCTGCTCGGCAGATTTTTTCAGAATTGTACACTGCCAAAAAACCACAAAGAGAGATAAGACTTCCTCTCTTCACTACTCTCCACAACTGGTGTTAACAAATTTCTCCCAAGTGTAAATAAGCTACTCTGTAGAATACAATGGCTAGTCAAATGTCTGCTGCAAGACTATTTAATGGTCAAGTGAGCAGTTAACTGACCGTGCAGGATTACTTGGCAGTGAGTTTACACTTAATTGAGCAGAAGTGTGGAGACAAACAAAAGGTACGAACACAGTCTCCATCAGCAGAAACACCTCATGCATTTCAAAACTAGCAGGAAGAAACACAAGTATGGATGGCATGTGCAGGGAGTGTACACCCTAGCTAGGTTCTGACTTGTTTTCCTTCAAGATCCACATTTGAAGGCTAATTAATTCAAGGTGACCTAAATTGAACCATAAAGGTATGTAACATGTGAGGATAGCTTTTTTGATAGGTTTTGCTTTTTGCTATTTTCATTCTTGATTGTCTAGTGAAATTGGACAATGAAAAGTGATTTCCTGGGAGGAGAGGGCAGGGAGGGAGTAGGGGGATACTCAACCTGGGAGGGAGATGAAATTTCTATATATACATCTGATCTTGTAGGAAGCAGGCATTAATTAGTGTGGTCTATCTCACAGGGTCATGACCCCCTTTAAATGGGAACATAAAGTCTGAACAAATTTTGTGATCATGATGTAGGGATTGCATCAACATACGACCATGTCAAGGAATTTTCAGGGTATAGGAGAGATATTGGGATTTTGCAAGCTTACATAATTCCAGTGAGACCTGCAGCTGGGTCACAGCATCACCAGAAGTGCATGAGGGCTCCTTCCTTTGGCATTAGATCTAGGTTGGTGTTTCTCTGCTGTATGCCAATGCGTGGTGTCTCCACTGGGTACAGGGTTGCAACCTCTGTATCTCTTGGCATTTGCATGATTATAACAAGAAGAATAAATTTTAAGAGTTATTGAGCAGTACTACTAATTCTCTTAAAAAAGATATTATTTCCCTTCTTTCTTCTTTCAGGGTTGGGGCATTCCTCTTTCTGTCCATGCAACAGGTCTTTGTCAACATGAGTGGAATGGAAATATTTATCCAGGAGAGAGCAATCTTTGTGTAAGTAAAGTGGAAAGTTTCAAGACTTTGGCTTCCATTGTTTTCATTCATTTAGGCACAGTCTCTTAAAGTTACCATGGTCAGATATAGTGTCCTCTGCTCAGTTTATACCATGATGAATGTTAACTGCACTAGGTAATCTTTTCATGTCATTCTAAGAAGCAAGTTAATAAGGTTGATGACTGAGTTTAATTTATGGAATGTGCCCTTATATCCTCAGACTTCTGAACCAGCTTTAGAGTATGAACTTGATTTTCAAATCCTGTTTACATAAGCAGAATGAACTTCTTTCAGTTGAAGTGGTGAAAGGGAGCTGCCTTTACAAAAAAAATCAAAATCAATGTGGGTGTTCCAAATCCTCAGGTTTTCACATGTGTGTGCCCCATATTTTCACATTTGTGTGCCACACGTAATCACAGGATGTACATTGTGTGAAAACCTGTTTTCCCTCGACATTAGCACAAGTTGGCCGTGCAGTTACCAAACATTGCCACAGTTTTGTCATGAACTTTCACAGGTTTAACATGCAAAGCAGTAATTAAAACCAATGTTAATGAATGATTCTGAGAAAAAAACCTGTGGTATAACTTTGAAAAAAAGAAAATGCATGCGTCAAACATGTGTCCAGGGTGTTCCAAGTACACCTGTGTGCATGGTTACTTGTTCAAGTTAAAGACACATGCTTTCTGTAAGGGCGAGTATGTTTACCTGAAACGTTTGTGATTTTACAATCACATGTTGCTTGAAAAAGAGGGTGTTTTCCCCCAGAAAGAGCAGATTCTGTGTGAATTAGGGAAGGAATGGCTGCAGTCCTTTTCCAGCCACCAATGCTAATGCTTTTTCTTTATGTAAATATGTGTCTTTTAGAAGCAGAATCTTTTTGTGTATCCACGAAGTAAAAGGTCTTTTGTTTCTTCAGAAGCTACATGTTTTTTTTCCCTCATTTCACTGTGTGATTTTTGAAAATTGCCTTTTCCAATTGTGCCCTTTGTTTTGAATTTGTCAAGACCCCTTTTATAGAGATAGCTACATTTATTTTAATTGGTTGTTTATTTCTGCAGTCATGAATCAGCCAATGGATTCTACAGGGTGTCACCATATTACTTCGCAAAGATCGTCTGTGACCTGCTGCCATTGAGACTGTGCCCTTGTTTGTTATTCTCAACTGTGGTATACTGGATGATGGGTAGGTTACAAATTCCACTATCTTGGTATTTTAAGGATAGAGCCTTAAGCGTGCTTTCACGTAGGAGTAAGGGATTGGCAGCACTAGATTTCCACTGCTCTTTGGAAAATCTGTAGTTTCTGCCACACAGTAAAATCAACCCAAAAAGGTAGCTACAAGTGTAACCTGTAAACTGTAACAACTTAGAACGAAGGAGAAGAGATCTCACTGCTTAGTTGAGCATATGCTAATTGTTTGTTGTTCCTCTATGAACAGCATTATCATCTAATTACCAGGGGACATTGTTTTGGGAAACTGTTTTGAGGTTTAAAGTTGAAAATTGTTGGTCTAATCCACATCTTTATACTACATATCTGTGCTGAGACATTAACACTGTTGATCGGACACTTACTTGTGATATCCATTTTTCATGCACCTCTCAGATTATTTGTCTGTGCCAGTCTTTATTGTTTTATTCAAGCCTATACTGCAAATTGTAATATCATCAATATTTATGACACCTTTCTTCCCATGAAGTGTTGTACTAGAAACAGATGAATTTCAAATATCATCTGAGCATTTTCTATTTTAAAAGTAAAAAAAAGCTGGTAGCCTGAGTATACATAAGGGAGTGACATTGCATACTGTCCCACAGTCTTCTTTTCTAAATCCTTTGAATAAATATCAGCATTTGTCTCTCATCAAAATAATAAGCTACAAAAAAAAACACTTCTACCACTAATGCAAGCATATTTATATTACATACAATGAAACTCTTTGTTAATATGATGTTTCATTCTTGACCATACACACACAGCTGTACGAGATTGTCCTTAGTACTCTCATAGCCATTTTTGTGTCCTATGTGTGACAACAAAGTACACATGATTTAAGTTGCTTTATTGCTACTTCATTAAAAGTGTGTTGAGATGTATGAAAAGAGTTGTGTTTAGCTCAGCAGTAATAGAATATAAATCTCTATTTAAAAATATTTTGGAATCATTTCATTTTCTTTTTCAATTTTCAAATTTTTTCTGAAGTAATTCATTGCCATTTCCCATTCCCATTCCCAACACTGGAAGCCAAAGGGGAAAAACCAGACATTACCCTTGAAGGGCTGGAGCTGTCACGGTGCTGTCTGCATGAAGTAGCTATGCCTCCTTAAGGGTCACCAAACATAACTATTTAACCTCTCAGTCTATACATTTACAGCTCATTAACACTTTTGTGCAAAAAATAGTGATTTAGAATGTTGCATGGTGTTTATAAAGTATTTGCTTTTAGTACTCGCCCTTTTTGATTAAATTTCTCGTAATTACTCACCAGATACAGGTAGTTTACTATAAGGTGGTGGTAGGGATATTTCTCAAGGTGAAACCTCTAACTGCCAATTATGCACAGAGGTAGAAACATCACTATCAATGTTCTATTTTATAAAATATGTTATTTTTAATTTTTTAAACAGGTTTTCAGGCTGAGGCAGATAACTTTTTCATCTTTGTCCTTACACTGGTCTTAACATCCTTCGCTGCTACTGGCGTTGCTTTTGCAATGAGTTCCTCTACACGTCAACTGTCAGTGGCCACTCTTTTGAGTGCACTGACCTTTATATTGTCAATGGTAAGATCTGAAAAGAAGTCTTTATTTTCCCTTCAATTTAAATATTCATTAGTGATTGTTTCAAAGGCAGTCAAAGGCAGTATTTGAGTACAAAATTATTGCCATTTTTACATTTGAGGGAAAACGCTGTTTTATGTTCACAGTTGAAGCAAAGTACTCTGTTTTCATAGCATCAGTATAGAACAGACAGGATATCTCTTTTACAATTAAAAACTTCCCAGTCTCACCAGCAAACTCTGGTAGTAGTTTTTCTTCCCATTAGTATAAAACAGTGAAGATGTGAACAGTTTGGGTGTCAGGGTTGAGTTTCTTCCAGAAGAATGCATGGGAGAAACTAGAAGTAATTAGTTTTTTCCAAATGAAAGTGGGAGCAATGGGAGAAACCTACATGTTGCTAGAGGACCCATTAGCCTACAGTTGCACTTCTGCAGCTTTCTCCACCTTTCCCCAGAGTTGCTATCTTTACTGTAGTCTCTTGAGCAAACAAGCTTCCAAGGTACTATTGACCACAATTCTCTTGGCTTGCAAGGTGTACCACACAGACTATTTTTCAGGATTAGACCTTTACCACTGCACAACCTTTTTAGCGCACAGAAGATGGGAGAGCTAGGTGTGAGACAATGACTCATGCTCTAATAAACTGAGTCAGAAACTTGAAACCTGTCCAGACAGCCACACGGCAGGATTTTGAGTTTCCAGAAGATGCAACTTATTACTAGTGGGAATATTAGCAGCCTGTAGAAGAAACTAGGTACTGGCTAGAGATGATGAAATATGATAACAGGGTCATAAAATTTTTTGTAAGACTTGTCACAGTTTTATTAGGCAACATATTGTCCGTTTTATCATTCAATTGTGTGTTACCTTATGACTCTCTTCTCTCTAATTCTTCAAGTTTACTTTGTGATTTCTCAGCATGCCACTGCATTACACAATTGTATTTAAAGAAACTACACACAGTAATTTTCCTCTCACTCAAATTTCTTCTGGTTTTAGTGGAAGAAACCAAAAGAAATCCATTTCTTCCATGTGGATAAAATCATGGATTTTCAGCAGTTTTCTCCACCTTGGTAGAAACTTACCAACCCTGTTGGGTGGCTGGCAAATTATTATTTTTGAGCCACAAAGCAGTGAATTTGTTTCTGTATGAAGAACTTTATTCTGAACAATGTTATACCCATGCAGCCTTATTTTAAATTGCCTAGCTATCATTCTGCATCTTTTAATCTGGCTTTCAAGTTTACCCATATCGTGAACAAGCCGTCCGTTAGGGAACTTTGACAGCCTACCCTGGTTTTTTCGTATGAAAAACCAGGGATCCTGTCTCTGCTCAACTTGCTCATGCTAATTGATGTGTTTGCTTGGCCAGTTGGTCAGCTCAACTGTCTTGCCTAATGGTAGTGACTGAATGCAATCGAACTTCCTGTTGCTTGCACTGTTCTTCCCCATGTGGAAGTCAGGCAAACAATTGGCTAATTAGCTGTGCACAACGTTGCCTATCAAAAAGATTAAATTCAGTGATTGACAGGGAGAGGTTGGCTATTATGCTCTAACCCAGTTGTTCACCTCATGCTTTAGCAGCCTGAATTTTTTAGAGGGCATGCCTCATTTTTGAAGCATTTAAGCTCTGCAGGTGCACCTACAGACTTCCCCTTACCAGAGATGTCCTATTCTAGTCAACCACCACCATTTTTTAGAGTTGAGGCCAAAAACAGAAATGGAAGGCATTCTTATGTTTTAGATATAGTGTATTTAATGTTTTATTTGTGAAGCACCCTCATGACAACAATTCCAGCCAATAGCATGATAAGGGTCAATATAAGGTATGAAGATTTTCTGTGCTATAAATGCCATAAAGTTTGCTCGAATCCATGCAGATCTCAGTTAGAAATTGATGACAGTGATGTGCTTGTTAGAGCATGCCTTTTAATGGCTTGAGGGTGTAATGAAAAAGTCTGCTTACATTTACATGTGGATGGTAGTTTCGTATGTAAAGAAGAACCCTGGCCACCCCTGCCATGTGTCAATATTGTGAGAAAACACAGGTTTTTACACAAAATCCTATGATTACAAGTGACAGACAAATGTGAAAACCTGAGGAGTTTGAATAAACTGACACAGGTATTTTGTGAGGGAGATTTTCTGGTGTGGTGCTTTATCACATTACTGCCATCATCTAGTACACTGAGTCGTATTATTGCTAGAAAATTACACTTACTCCATTTAGGTGTTGGAAAACACTATTACGTGTATTTGTAGTCAACCAACAGCCTGAATTTAATTTTCCTGAATCATTTCATATGGTGTGTAAATAAGTTGTTTTATCTGTAGTTTTTTTTTTTTGATGATTTCTTTAACTCTAGATCTTCGGTGGCATATTTGTCAACATTGAGTCCCTTCCTGGATGGATCCGTTGGATACAATACCTGAGCATGTTTCGATATACCATAAATGTAAGTAATGTTTACTTAAAGGTAATAAGCGATCGACTCAATGTGATTTTGACACTTCAGCTAAGCCATTTCAAATCTCCTATTATTTGCTTCTACATAACGATTGGGACATAACTAAATTTGACTTTATAAGGTTTATATGTATAAGCACAATTAGGAGTGAGTTACCTAACTAGAAACAAAGAGAGTCAACAATGAAAGCTGGTGCCAATATCACTTGAAATGCAGTAATGCATCTGGTAGCTGACTAAGCCTATTTATGTGCTACAATTTTTCTTGACAGGCACTTTCAATAGTCGAAATGTCAGGACTTGAATTCTGTGACGAAAATGGAGAGTTTTGGTGAGTTTGTAACATTTGCCCTCTGTTATAGTGAATAGCATGCAGCTGTGATATATTTATCATCAATTATGGCTATAATTCAGCTCCTGTGCTGACATAACTGCTGATATTTATTAAAAGTTTCATGGATCATCTTATGAATTCTGTACATGCAATGTACACTTTGTGCTACAATGGAAATAGTTTTTCCATACTTTAAGTCAAGCCACCCCACCACCTACCACCAACTTTGCTATTAAAAAAGCCCATTTCAGGAAATGTTCTATCAAAACATTGGTGACTGATCAAATTAGTCACAGATATGTCAGTACAATCCATGTCCCACCAAGTTTAATAGTCACTCATTGATATAAATTAGGTGAATAGCGTAGGAATTTACTCAGGCTAGGTTCAAGGGCTCAATCAAATAAACTAATACTTATAAACATAGCTATTGACAGGTGGCTTAATGTGTCAAGCATTTTTGTCAATAGAACGTGTAGGCTACAGTACCTTGTGATACAAAAGTTTGTGCAGAATATATGTAGTGCCAGTGGTGGTGGCTTGAGGAGAAGAGAGGAGTGCATGATGGCCAATCCAGCCCATTGAAGAATGGTCCTCACATTCACTTGAGGAGTAATAATCTAATACTTGATAGCATGCTAACTACTGTAAGTAAGTACTGCCAGTAGTATTTACCCTTGAGTGCACATTATTAATAGACCAAACCGTCACCTGATTGAAGACACATCTGCATGCCCTAATACTGAACACTTACTGTGGATTCTTGCAAGCTATAATGTGTACTGTTGTACTCCATTAGTCTGCATGATTACTCTGGGGAAGGTAATTGGTGGTTATTTAAGAAAAGTTTGTGCAGTAGAAGTTTCAATGGGGCTAATGTTGCAGGTAGATATTTGATCTCCCCTGTTTTTGACCAAAAACAGGTCACTAGGATGGTATTCCTTGTGCGAACAGAAGATCGTATTAGGGATGGGGGCTGGAGACCCTCAATTTATTGCCAAATTTATGAAAGATTTTAAAATGAATCCAAATGGTATTTTAGCCATAGATATCTGAAGGCATAGACCTAGTAGGATAAGGTGTCTTTTTGACTTTGCAGTGGATCTATTTGAATAGTTTTAATGTCGAACCATTTGCAAACTATCAAAATTTTCACAAGCCTTTTGACAACTCTCAAAACTTTTGCACACTCCTTACTCTTTTATCTTCATTGATGTGCTCATTATCATAACAGTCTCAAATGTATTTGCATTATTCAAGCATGAAGCTTAAGAGTAGGCATCCAGACATGTAAGATAGTAACGTAAGGATTGTAAATCAGAACCTCTGGACTTCCTTTTTTGATTGGCAACTTTGACTACCTATCCCAGTAACTTCTTGTGTTTGGAGCCCTGGGAGGTGATCTTTAACTTAAAATAAATTATTGTGGTAGCTAGAACTCAAGTATGAAGTTTTTTTGTAAATATTGGGCTTAATTTTACCTCCTGGGGCCATTTTATGCATGTCACAGACTTCAAATGGCTTGCACGGCGTCACTCAAGAATCTATCCCTTAAGCTAATATACTTGTGCTCCCAATGCCAATGGTCAGCTTCAACAAGCCATAGTGCAGTTTTATTTAAGGATTAATATGTTGTTAAGTGGAAGCCAGTACTTCTTTGTGGCAAAAAGTTCACAACATGGGAATTGAATCCTCTTTGCTGGACAAGATATTGTCAAATTCCTGTAAAAGATAACCATATGGTTATAACTTTCTTATAGAATTATATTTAAGTTTATGGCTATGCGGGTATAATACTGCAAAATGCACAAAGTTGTGCCGCTGTGGGTATACAGAAAAAAGGGGACTATATTCATCCTTGTGAACATTTTGAAAAAAAAAATATGTCCTATATTTATCGCTCACAGCATAACAGGTGAAATGTACCTGAGAGATCAAGGGATCAAGGACACGACATGGGGTCTCTGGCAGAACCATGTGGCTCTCTCTTGTTTCATCGTGGGATTCTTTACGCTGGCGTATGTACAGCTAAGGAGGATACCTAAGAGTAAGTGAAGTGGAGAAGCTCAACAGACTTCAGGAATCAGAGTAATCAAAATGTCTTTCTCAGAAACCTTAAAAAAGTTTTTTATGTTTTAATATGAAACTGAGATATTTGCTCAAAATTAGTTATTTTGGAGATTTTATAAATTTGATATCAAATATTTTATTTCTATGAACTTATTGGAAATGAGTTCAATATTATGACAGTATGAAATAGGGTTTTTATATAAGCACAAATGTATTCAGCCAGTTGATTTTTCTGTTTAGTAAACTATGATAAACCAGAAAATTGAAAGTATGTAAATTTTCAGTTGTTGGATATTTGTAACATGGCTTAGCAAGAGTATTTGTACAGACTTATTAAAATCTTTAAGAAAATAAAGTTTAAAGGGGCTTATTGAGTTGGTTCGCAAAATTCATGATTTTTTCACGCCTGTTAAGATTTACTAACATCTTAATAGTTAATGGTCAAACTAAGAGATTCTGCACATCTGACTCACAACTGAAATGGCAATGATAGGCTGATTAATGATTGAAATCATTTATTACAAATTTGTGACCAGACACTTTTTACCATTACGTATTAATCATATGCAACCTATGTCCACAAAAACTGCAATTTCTCACATTTTCGGTGACTATAGAAGGTGATACATGAGTAATAAGGCTAATTAGAAGCATTGCCATGCAATGATTTCCTTCACAAAATAATTGGTATCAACTCAATGAGCCCCTTTAAGTTTATCTTTGTTATTGTGTGAGTGGTATATTTTTACAGATTCTGGAGGGTTAGGCATTGTAAATTATCCTTGTCATCATTTAGCAAAGTGTGAGTCAATCACCTGTTGACACAGAACAGTGATATGTCAGAACTATTCAGTGAGTCTTGAGAAAAAAAAAATCCAAGGAACTTGCCAAAATATTTTGTGAAAATTCAAACAGGAAGTACAGTGATAACATAACAGCATTTTTATTTGTTTTCATTCATTTGACCTGTCAATATGAATTTGAATTTTATATTTTAATTTGAAATTGCCCTGTTTGTGAGTAATATCTGTGACAAAGATTGGTTATCTGTATGTGCGGTATACAGCAAGAAACTTGATAGTTTCATTGGCTTCCCTACTATTGTACATATTTGTGCTCTTTGTTAACAAGTTTCATAGTAACTTTATTCTTTACTTGCAGCTGGTATGATTTGTCTTATGTACAAGTGCAACTGTAATCTTTTGATATTTTAACTTTTGGTTTTAGTCTCCTTGTAACCTAGAGAATCTTTGTCAATTAGGTATTATTAACTCAAGTTTCTGTTAATGATCTAGTAGAAATTTTGTGTTTAGAATGATGCTGTTTAGATTCAGCAGCTTTGTCCCACCGAAGTATGCTATGTTAACACTTGCAAATTAGGCTGAACATGTAATCGACATATGCAATAATGTCCATCAGACATTGTATGGACCAAACTTTGACTACTCATGTGACGACCACCTGGCATCATATTTACCTCATGTAAAGCACTGTCAACTTTTTCAGTCAGATGTTCACCTGACATGATTTGAAGTCACAAATGGATTGTTCAATATGATAACATGAATCTGACATTGCACAGACTGCCAAAAGTTGTCCTACCTCACTCTAACACTCTGGACCAAAACCTGATGCTAGTTAAATGTCCAAATGTTCTACCAGCAAGGGTTATGCTTGTATTCTAATACAATAACTACAATAACCTCTACAGTAATCAGGATGTAAACTGAACTCCCCAGATGTTTGATATTATAACATGCAAGCTCACCTCAGTGTGGTGCTACAGTTTTCATCAAAATGCACCCGAACTCACCAGTAGTAAATTTGGGTTCACTGATATTTATGACTTTTCTCTTTTCTTTCACTGTTAAGTAGAATTCTCTTTGCTTTCACTTTTAAGAAGAAACATAAATTCAACTCAAACGTTGTTATCATCATGTGGAGAGGCACACATGCCACATGCCATCTTACAAGTGAGATTGCCAAAAAATGACTGTAATTTTGTGGAAGTTAACTCATTAAAGAGCATGCATTTTGTTGCTGTTCTTTCTCAATGGATGTATAATAAAAATTGGCTGGTGCAACAATAAAAGGCTTAAAAATTGATTTGTTTGTCCACAGAATGTATTTTTTGTCCACAGAAGTTTAAGAGTGAGTACTTGTGGGCTCCATTAGTTTGCATTTGCCTAATAATTTATGTTACTATAATTCCCCTTAAAATAGCTAACATAAAAAACCCTTTTCTTCATACACTGTCAGTAGTAATCAGCTTTCCAACTCGTCTCTAAATTCCTGCCTCTCAAACGACATGGTATTCACTCTCCTCAAAGTGCATGTAGAATTTTTGAATTGACCTGCATTTTGCCTTGAAAGATTTCCCCATTTATAAATTGTTCAGATGAGAAGCTCCTCTGAAGTGTCTGTTTCCTCCCATAATGATTTGATGTAGCATTAAATAAGCCTGTTAACTCAAACTGTATGATAAAAGCTTTACCATAACTAACGCATACCCTGGGTTGTCTTGGAAGAAAGGCGGTCCGACAAGTACACTGCTATTCATTCCATGTTAACAGACTGGTCTAAAAATTGTCAAACCAGGTGTACGTGAGGTTTGTTCATGCCCCCAAGTAATCAAGGTGAAAAAATTATTCACTTCATTTTGGTTGAACAATCAAATGCTCAAATCTTCACACTGTCATGAAGAAAAGACCAGTAATTAATTTGAAAAGGAGTAACACGATGTTTGATCTGAGGGACACATTTGTCACAAGGGAAAGGTATATCAAACCAACATTATGCTGGATTCATTAAAGTTCAGTGACCTTTTCTTTATTCATGACATACATTGCTTCAAAATTCAAGGCTTTCCCAGCCCCTGAACAAGTCTCGCGCCCTTAAAATCCCCATTGGAATCCCAAGAAGTGAAATATATACCGTTTCCATTTGAAGGCCCCTTGAAGTGTTGGACTGAGTCCCATTCAATTTGCCACTGCAGAGCAGCCCTGTATGTTGATTAGTTGTATCCCTATCCCCATTTCCCCAAGGAAACGGGGACTATACCGGGACCTAAAAGGACTTGGAATTTTTTATTAATTTCCAAACGTATGAAAGCTGTCATCCTCGCCGATCAAAACAGTGGTTGGAATAACCCCATGCCTAAAAAAGAGCTGGATGGGCAGGGCTAGGTGTCCATCAGTGCTTTGATGTATCCCAAATTTGCAGTTTCTTCCAGTCTTTGAAAACAGCTGTGTATGATTCGAAGCAGACACATAATTGATAGTGCTAACACAGTGGATAATCCAGGATTTCTCAGAAATGTGGGAGGCGAACATGGCTCATGGTCACATACCAAATTACTGTTATTGTTAAGGACATGATCAGTATCGGAAAAGTTTTCCGAAAGGGAAACCCTGTCTTAATTAATCACCAGGGCGTAGTTGGGGTGAGCCAGCTTTTAATGCCACCCGAACGGTTATAAATTGAGTTTGTCACCTGGCCAGTGTATATGAAGTGTTTTCTCATTACAGTAGACCAAAAGTACAGCCCTTTAAAAATTTTCGTCCCTTCCCCTGGCTAATCCAATCATTACTACATCCATTATAAAATCGACCTACCGTTAGTCCGATCAAAGATATAAATGGTCAAGTTGTGCCCCGTTTGGTCATCCATTGTCATTTAAAGTCGGTATAATGTTTCATTTATTCCCAACAATCTGTTTGATAAGCAAGAGCTCAAGGGGACCTAAACGGTTCCGCCCTATAGTACGACTGGGCCTCAGGCCCAATACAGGGAGGATTCCGAGTTCTCTCCGCACGGACAGCGCAGTTGGCATTTGAATGGTATTATTACTGTCAAAATGGTCCTTCAAAGGAAAGGGACCCATTCTTGATGTAGGGAAGATTTTGGTTGGAAGTTTGAATGATATTCAAACAATAAAGCCGCTCTTACAGAGGGTGATACAACTGAATAAGGCTATCTACTATGAGTGCACAATACGCGCCGATTTAGTCTTGGTAAGACGTTAGTAAAATTTTCCCATCTCGTTTTTTTTTTCTTCAAGATAAGGACGCTTGTCAACTAGACTGTGCGTACTCGAATATTTCGTTCATTACACTACGACGGTAGCACAGAGGGTTAGGACCAATCAGGGTTAGGATTAGGGTTAGGGTTTTAGCCAATCAGAGTTAGGCCTCATGCATATGCATATCGCAAAGCGTTCAAATGCTCCCATATGTAAGCGTACAAATTTTCCTAACTTACTGTGCCACCGTCACCTTTATTAAGTAGTATGGAACAGAAATTTCAGCACAGTGGAGGGCGTCTTTACAGTTGGTCCCGATGAACGTGGTAATGTGTACAACCAATACTACGATCTTGAGCAAGGCTATCGCCGATTATGATAGCATTCTCCGGACATTTTGGTATTGTTATATTCCCTTTTAAATGGTAGGAGCCCTGCCACAAACACATCTTTATCGTAAACTTCCCTTCATGTTTTAAAATTTCAATGTTTCCGGCAGATATCTGCGTTAGGCCATGAACCAGAGGCACTTCAAGTTCACGGGCACCCCCCGCCACACCAACAACCCTTCTACCCCACAAAAGTCTGTAAAAAGCTTATGGTCCCCTGAACACGAAAGCAAGTGGTAACAGTAAATATTTTGGATCTCATTCATTCAAAATGACCTCCAAAAACAAAATGGCGGAAAAATACGAATGTTTGTATTAGATAATATTAAAGAAAAAATTGGTCTTGAAAAATATAAATATATTTTATAAGGAAACTTCCAAATCATTTTTGGAAAAAACTTTGGCGAGATCCATGTTAACCAAAGTAGGGGAAAAACAAAATGACCACCAAAATGAATGTAATGAATATTTTTCAAAATTATGTAAAAACATCGCCAAATGTCGCAATCTGCATTTTGCAATGTTTTCAGTCACATAATTTTTAAAAAATATTTCATTCATTTTGGCGGGACTGTGACATATAGTGAACAGAGATCAACAGCAGAAAAAATACGCAGTATAAATAGACCTCAAAAGGGGCTGAACATACCGAAGGAACACCTTGGCAGAGTGGGGTAGTTTGACCTAGCTACCTTTAACGGTTTAATAAAAGTCATGCGGGTATCTCCCACCGCAAAATGGGGTTTCGACCCCGAAGGAACTAGAGACTTAGAAGAAACATTAAACAGTTATGCATAGTCCAAACATGAGATGCACTACCCAATCAAGACATGACTTGATCAGCTAAGGGGAGTCCTAATTTACGTCGCTCTCGACCGGCGCTGCTCCATAAAAGTCCAAACTAAGGAAAGGGGGCACGATGGTTAAACCCAAGTGCACGGAAGGTGCACCACGGGCGAAAGTAAACACGCGTATAGGGCGCAGCGGCACGAGGTAGGGCCCCTGATGGGAGCCAGGGGAAGAGCGGTAGTGGAGATCGAATTCCCAGGAAGCTCCCGCAATATTGCTTACTAACAACGAGGAAAATCGGCTCTAGTTACTCAGCTAAAAAGGTTTATATCATTTTATGTTTTATAATATTTGATACACATGCTCTTACAAGGGCACCTGGTGATGTCCAGGGGTAAATCTATCATGCAGTAGGAAGCGGGGAAGCTGGATGGGGGATAAAGCCCCAGTCGAAATGTGGTGGCTACCCTATCAATTCAAGGACGAAAACCCCTTATTTGTTCCCTGTGAAGAAAATGTCAAAAGTTTGAAGTACTTTTCTTAACTTTGCCCTTTATGTGGGCCCTCAAATATTCAAAAATTTCCCTTAAACCCATCCCCCCAGGACGGCGATATGAAACAACGTTCAGCCCCCAGTCGAGAACAGCTTCCTACGCCTAAGGGGAAATCTGAGGTCTTAATATCTGAGAAACGCTAGATAAACATTTAGCTTGTGAGTATAGCTTTAGCCATAAATAGGTGGGAACG
The DNA here is from genome assembly GCA_009936505.3 of Holothuria glaberrima. Lineage (NCBI taxonomy): Eukaryota > Metazoa > Echinodermata > Holothuroidea > Aspidochirotida > Holothuriidae > Holothuria > Holothuria glaberrima. The sequence goes on along the minus strand of WURT03172996.1, from coordinate 7,869 downwards.
ACGACAATCGCATGCGAAGGTCGCCGAAATTTTCCATTTAAGACATTTTCATTGTAAAAGTTGCATTGAGGCAGTATTTTGAGACACTTTAATTTTCTTACAATAATGGGTCTGTCAGGAAGATATATCTGATATATCATTGCCTTGTAATCCGCTAGAGATAACTAGTTTCCACCAAACATGATTTTTTTTAAACTAGTGGAAGGCGGAACGAATTCCCCTTCTATTCTTTACAAGTTTCAAGCTTTGCCCTTGCAGAATCACGCCAATGCAGAAATACATAATACACACCACAACATACCGCAATGACTGTTGAATAAAGAGAAACGTCTCAAATCATACTACAGAAGGAAATCAGGGGCTTATCCAGCAATTTTCAATAGAGGGGCGCAAGGCTTGATTGTTCGCTGTCCTGGGGAGTGTATGAGGGGGTGCCCCCTCTCCTTTGGAAAATTTTTGCTTTTGGAATAGGGCTGAGAGGCAAAATTGTACTATATTTGACACATTTGGAAGCGGTTTCTTTTTTGCCTCAATTTTATTTTCACGAATGTTGCCCCCCCCCCTTTGGATCCGCCATTAAAAATGAACAAGATTGACCTGAAGATGAAGACGCAAAAATTAAGGTTGTTTCTGAAAGACTTGTGATAGAAAGCAATTATTAAAATACATTAATCATTCATCCCTAAAGACATTTCATCCCACCTTCTGTGAAAATCTTTGACTTCTTTTGTACCTACTGGAATTTGGAACCGAAAGAACAAATGGGGAGATTTTGTAAAGTTTAATTGAAATAAAATTGCCCTTATTTTGTTTTGAAAAAAAAAATCCACGTCCCACCCGCAAATCGCAGCAAATTTCGGTTTTGGTGTGAAGGCACCTTTGTACAGGGTTAATGAGATTTTGATGAAACAGAACGTCACGACCCAGTACACAGGAGCACCGGCAGTAGGTGGTAATTGAGAGGCAAGAGGCTTAAAGTGAGCACATGCGAGTAAATGCGCGCAATTTTTATGGTCACTTTAAAGGCAAATTCCATCGTTTTACACTGCGGCATGGAAAGCAGGGCCATTTTAAAAAGAAAACTTTAAATGGGGGGGGGGGGGGAGTTGCCAGAAATACCATCGTGATACTAGCTAGTAGAACATCACGTATAGGTTGGCAAGCCGTAATGTAAGAAACACTTTTACCATAAAATGCCCAGTAGATTGCAGAAAATGGCACTTCTCAGGCCTTAAGCGCCATCTAAGGATTTTTTTAATTTGTGATCTCATGTTTTAGAAATTTATATCTTAGGTTAAAAGCGGACGTTGTGTGATAGAAAGTCTCCATAAATGAACAGAAGTATGGTACTTTTTCTCGGCGACTGCAGCTCTCTCGGGAATTTGCTAGTGGGATTCAGCGACCTTGTGCCGGGCTCTCCGGGAGCAGTGGCGTAGAACTACGGGGGGGGGGCTCGGGGGCCTAAGCCCCCAAACTTCCGCAAGCCCCCCTCCCAGCGAAAAAATTGTGGTTATGTGTTAAATGTCTAGTAAATATCACAGACGGATTAGGCCTATCATTTAAATTTCTATCTTTCTAAATTCTTACTCATTTCAAATTGTCAAACAGGTTATGTTAAACTTATATTAGACCAAAACAGGTTCCTGTTTCCAACCTTTATCAGGTTTATGCGTCGACGCCGGAGGTATTTTTTCACAACGAGAAATAGATTTCTCTGTTTATTATAGGCTGAGCCATTATGCAGGGCTGACAACGCTATACGAAAGCACAAGCTAACAAAAACTAGTCACGGGCTAGTCACGGCTGCTTGTAAGAGGAATATCTATACTCTTTGTATGTTCTTTAAAAAGAACCATTTACAGTTGATAATCAATTAAGCAAGCCAATTTCTGGTCGTCGCGGATAACTATAAAACTTTGCCCCTGCCTTTTTCACATTTAAAACGCATCGCAGGTCTTGCATAACTTTAATCTAGGGACGCACATCAGTAATACTTACTTTGTACTCAAACTAGCCCTTCTTACAAGTCTAAATGTACTAAAACTCAAAAACATCACACTGGAAAATTTCCGTTCGAAAAAGTTTTCCTGAGGCTTCTGAAATACTAAAACCCAGGAGCTTCTGGGGGATTTGCCCGATGGACCCCACCGGGGCTTTGCCCCTGGACCCCGTCCATTTTGAGCTTCGCGTTCGCGGTGCACGCTACGCGTGCACAGTTTGACCCCCAAATATGTGCTCTGCCCCCAGTAATGAATTTCTATCTACGCCACTGTCCGGGACTTATATCCCGGTGAGTGTCCAGCGGGTGAAGATGCGGAAGCTCTATGGTAAGTATAATATGTCGATACTAACTGAGGATCAAATAGAATCCAGACAGGTCCGTAGCCAGACAAGGTACTAAAGGGGAGAGAACTGGTTTCCAGGGAGGGAAAAATTGCCGGGGGCCAAGTGTGTAAAATGTATTAATCTAGACAACTTGAAACTTTCTAGGGGAAGAAAAATTTAAGAGGGGCTTGTCACCCCCCCCCCCCTTTGGCGTCCCTTGGCTAAGGGTCAGAATTCAGACTATCGGCGCATGGCCTCATAGGGAACAGGCATAATCAAATGGTCACAGACTTACAGACATGTTTCACAATGCTTTTCATTTGTGACTAAATTGACATTCACCATCCACCGACAAAGGATGCTTGCAAAGCGCCTTAAAGCATTTTGAAACCATAAAGCCAGAAGGTTTAGTGGTTTCTTGCTGAAAGGGGGATTGCTGCACTGAGGTTCATCCCTAAAATTAATTCTTGACTATACCATCTTTACGATGTTTTCAAAACTTGACCTCTGCTGATCTCATATGACCTTTGAACTCCCAAAAAATGGGTAACAAAGATGGAAAACAACACATGTCGTAGAGTCGTAGGGGAGATTCGTACTCGGACCGTCTGCGTGAGAAACCGAGCTTTAATCCACTACGCGTCTCCACCAAAGAACTCGTTCAGTGTATGGTATTTCTAATATGCTGTAGCCACGGCAACTTTCATAATTAGGTTTTTTTAAAGTAGCATTTCTACTGTAGCAGTTATGAATGTGATAAATGATGTTCTCTATAACTTTATCTTTGGAATGTTAGAAAAATTCAGCCCTAACTTTTCGGTAGTCGCGAAACGCCGGACACAGGTGCCGCCCACTGTCTATTAAGTTAAGAAGGTTTTCGTAGTTGCACCCCTTGGCTACGGGCCTGAATTCAGGTCTGATGACCTCATATGACCTTCAACTTCCAACAAACTCATAGGGTTCCCTCTCTCTTAAAGTAACACATCTACACATCAAGTATGAAAAAGATCCATCATCCCTGTAGAAGAGTGGAGTAAGTATTTTCAACCCGAGCGCCCCAACTCTCCCCATCCTACCCAAAACCCTCCCTTGATTCGCCCCGTGGCTCGTGTCGGGTCTTCAGGCTGGAGTACGGCCTACCACGTAGGGAAGCTTAGACCTCCCCTTTCGCACAAATTCTCAGTCTGGCGTTGCCCCAACGTCGTGATTACACGGCATTTACCGTACCTACTATACTGACTACATGTTTTCAGAAGAAATTGGAAAATTCAGCGACCGAGAAGACAACGACTTCTTGTGCTTCCCCTGACTGTCTCCACCTCACCCCCGCTCCATCCCTATTGATGTCATTAAGAGGGCAATTAACTACGAAACACACGCTATGCTATAAGCATTAACAGGAAAAATGTATGACATTTAAGCATATTGAAACATCTGGGCGTGTTTCAGGCAATATAAAGTACAGTACAAATACTTCGAGTGAAAAGGAGCAATTTCGCTCCATCCCCCTTCCCACCACCAATTCTGCTTGTATCATGTCTCGTGCAATTTCACACGAGAGTATAACTACTAATTACAATTCTTCTAATTTCCAACGTGGTGGTGGCTCAGCCGGTATGCCTTTGGACTTTTACTCCGTTGTTCGTGAGTTAGAGTCTTTCTGACATCGACAGAGAATTTTTTTTTTGTCGTCTTGCGGTTGTGGAACTGTTGACTTTTTTCGGGTGCTTTCTCTTTCATAACTTCCTCGTTCTAGTTTTCATCTACTCCTTTACGTTTCCAATTTTTGTTTTCCTTATTACTCTTTGAATAGTCAATCGTTTCTTACTGAAAATTTCCAAATCAGGTCACTGTACGATGCTGCACATAGTCTACATTATCAAGTCGCGTAAGCCCCCCCCCCCCTCCGCACAGCTTTTTTTCGATTGCAATTGGAAAGTAGTTTTATAATATTTTCCAATAATAGGACAAAACCGATTCCATATTTCATGTAAACAGCATTTGGTACGAAAGGTATCGATAATGCCAGAGCTCTCGACAAAGTAGTTGCAGAGAGCTCTGGCATTATCGATACCAAATTTCCCAACCGAAAGCAAGTGGAATGAATATCCATGATAAAGTACCAACTCTAAATATTTTTTCTACAGCAATTGTTGGTTAATCCTCATAGGGGGTAGGTGAAAGCACCTGCTAACAATAGGCTACCATTGTCCTTGTTTGATGGTGCGCTGATTTGTCAAAGAAACATGCACTGGTTCCCTAAACTTGACCAAGCCTACCTCCGTGTTCTCTCTGTCTTCTGACACCACTAATTTAAAGGGGAATCTCCGCGGAGGATATTACCTTACGAATTTTACATCTTGGAAAATGTTTTGGGGACAGTATAGACTATTTTGCCGAAATGATGCATTCAGATTGAGATGTACATTCCGTAAGAAAGGAGTCGAAGTACCCATCATTTAAAATGAAGTAAATTGTTGGTGTTTCAGGCACCGTTTTTCTACCCCGTGGAGCGGACTCTGTTTGCCCGGCTCCTCTGCAGTCCTAAACCACCGGCTATGAATGGACAAGAAGTACTATGCCCTACAGCCTGTTATATATACCGGTACCTAGCCAACCGTTTTGCAAGATGTCCTCCCGCGATGCAAATTAAATCACATTTTCAATGAAATAAAAAAGCACAAGCTCTCCTAACTCAAAAGCTCAACGGTCATGGTAGGCAAACTTGACATTGTCAAAGGCCTACTCGCGAGCTTTCATATGAGTGGTATACCTTACTTGTGCCCGCTGGAAATTTCTACAAGGGTCCAGAGACCACGAAACGGACCGCATGTATTTTATGTGTTTTAGTTAATAATAAAGGAACTGTTTCGGGTCCGTTGAAAACTACGGCCTTGTACACCTGCGTGCGCAGGATCTTTAAAATATTGAGGTACGAAGGAAACCACTGATACATGCAAATGTTCTTACGCTGAAAAATATTGACTGACAAATTTAGTCCCAAGTTAAATATTTAATGGGAGCTTGTCTCATGACTGTGTTATTTTTAAAATGTGACCAATTTTTCATACGGTTTTTTGTAGGCAATGAGTTGAAATACAGACTGTGCAAAATTCAAGGCAATTTGTCCAATTTTACTGCCATTTTTTATTGTATTACTCCGCTTTGTGACGTGCCGTCTTTGAGTATTGAGAGATCGGGGTTGGACAGATGTACTTATCATTCAGACCCTTCTAGCTCAAAATTTCAATGGTCATGGTACAGAAATTTGAAAATATCATATGCGCCCACATTGTGAGCTTTAAGGCCTCACATCCCCATTAGAGTAATGTTCGCGAGCGTCAAATGTCAAATGTTTACCGCAAAAATTAGTACTTTTAACTCCGGTTTAGACCAAATTTCGTCATGATAACCCGCCAAGTGGTTGATGAAACTCCATGAATCTCAGAGAGAACATGTCAAAGTGTGGATGTTGAAACTTTGGGGTGGATTGAAGGTGATTTAGACTGTTTTTAAAATTGATATCAAAAAGTGACATTTTCTGTTATGCTGGAGAGAACTAGGGGTGGGTGTACCCTATAAAAACTTCAACTCCTAGCTCAAAATCTAAACAGTCATGGTATGGAAATTTTGTAATGCCATGATTGGCAAACTTCTCAGCTTTCATGTGAGGTGTAGCTTGAAATAGCTGTGAACTTTGACAAGGCTACAGGGGCCTCGAAGCAGAGCTAATCATTAGCCTGCAAGTCAATTGGAAAATTATTGGGGGTGTGAAGCCTTAACCGGAGAGGTAGTATGTCCATGTTGGAAACTTGTACAAGGATCTAGGGGCTGGGAAGTAGCCCGATTTAGTGTATAAGTCAAAGGGAGCAATAATTAGTGGTAGGCCTACTCTTTCTTGAGGGGGTGACTTCAAGTTTGACAAATGCCGAATATATCGGCCCTTGCATGGACCGCGGAGTCGGGGGGTGGGCTAGGGGGCTTTAGGGGGCTTTATCCCCCGTATTTTTTCTGCGGTGGACATTTTGGGCCGCCTTAAAAGGCTTTTATATTGTTGAACATATTGGGCCGATTAGATGATTACCCCCCCCACTTCAAAATTGGCTCCGCGGTCCCTACTGTCTTGAAATATCGTCTATTTTCAAGGTTTTCGGTTTTTGACCTCCGGATGACCTCATATTACTTTTGGCCTCTACTGAAAACAATAGGCGTCTTCCTCTCAATATGATAAAGTCGTGCACCAAGTACAAAGAATGTTCATCATTGCTATCTTGAGATATCGTGTTTACAATCGCAGTTTTCTTTTTTTTTGTATTTTCACCTACTGTGACTTCAGATAACCTTTGACCTTTACCAAAATCAATAGGGTTTATCTTTTGACTATAGTACCACACATTCGCATGCCTAGTATGAAAAGCATCCATGCTTCCTAACTATATCGTGTTTACAGGTTTTCGGTTTTAGACCTCTGGTTGACCTCATATAGACCTTTCACCTCCACCAAAAACAATGGGGATCTTTTTCTCAATATAACGATGCTATACCCCAAATATGGAAATTGTCCATTATTGCTATATTGAGATATAAACACACATACACATACACATACCCAATCACCCATGTGATTGCATAGATTCCTTTTACCTTCGGCAAGGCATTAAAAATGTCTAACTACAAATGCATACTTCCGATCTGTCACACCATGTCACATCATGCCATAATTTTAACCGTAGGCGACCACTCATGATTTGAAATTGCATTATGACGAGTTGTCTCTACAGAGTTTGGCGATACTTTTATACTTATTTTCGGTAAAGTTTCTTAGCCAGAATAATTCTGTGTATTATTGCCTTAATAAAGGTCATGAGATATGAATTTAGAATCGTGACTACTGCTCGAGAAGCGCCCTGAAATTTTGCATTAAAATTATGATGACAAATGAAATTTGCATGCAGACTCTTCTTCTTCACCTTCACTTGTTAATGATTTAACAAAACAGCCTGCCAACGAGGAGACGACTGTAATAACCATTTTTGTCACAATAATCGCCCACATTTGTGTCATAATCAGCTTTTGTCACACATGTTGGATAAGTTACGTTGATGTTTTGAAGTAGTGTTCATATATTTGATTTAATCAGATGACAGATGTTGATTTAGTCCCAGGAAATGATTTTAACATGAACTTCTCATAGGCACAGGAAGCAGGGTAGGGGATAGAACGCTTCCCAGAGGAAAGGGGAGGGGGCTAAAGATACTATTTGGCGTACAGAAAAATCCGGAGATTTTATCCTCAGCCCCCAGTTTTAAAACTCTTCCTCAGAAATTACTTCTCTTCGCACTTAAAGGGGAATGCCCTGGGCGGGCTTCCAATTTCTGTTTCTGTAGTTTATCGCATGTAACATTTTTGTCCGTGCGCTATATATACGTATCGCACATGCAGTTGCCCAGTACAGTGGGTATATACAATGCATTATTAGAAGGCTTTGCCATCATATAAGACAAGTACAGCTGTGTGCGGTATATATATATATATATACATATA
>WURT03172995.1:0-49634 GCA_009936505.3 Holothuria glaberrima | reverse complement strand
AAATTGGCTTCGCGAAGCATCAAATCGCTTCGCGTAGCGTCTATCGCGTTATGGGTGCGATGGCCAACCATAGTATGTAAGACCTGGTCATCCGTGATGCACTTACACACGTGGAAGTCTTCTCAATTCGCGAACCGGACAGTGTGATTGAGTGACATACATCAATTGATTTTTCATAGGGCGTGAGGTGGATAGGCTACTCTACTTTCTTCAAGTGGGTCGGAAATTTTTCAACATTTTCACTACGCTTTAATAACATTAACAGATATGTCGAATCCTCCCTCAGTCAGTTCATTTACCATTTCTCTGAACGACTATCAGGCGCGTAGGCAGGACTTGTTTTGGGGTGGAGTAAGATCATCAGGAATAATGAGAAAAAAAATTATTTGCCATGGGTGCGTGTGAATAGCGCCGAAAAACACGTTTCTAAAGACAAGTTGGCAATGTTCATCTTTTTAAAATTCAAAAGTTGGCCATACATTAAAAGGAACTCATATCGTTTTTTCCAGTTGAGTTTAAGTATCACTTTTTCGCTCTTGTTCATGGGGGTGGAACCCCACTTGCCGTGGTACCCGACAGACATCTAATCAGTATTCATTGAAAGGGCAAGGCTTTTGATAGAGTTGATACTTGTATGAATCGATCACGATGATCCATATGTTGTTGCTATAGTGCTTTGAACAAATGAAACATTTTTATGGGCATAATCAATTTTACGAAAAAGGACTCTCCCATGATCCTTCTCACCGTGGCTGGCTGGACCCTACCGCAGGTCCATGCAATGGGGATGTAGACAGCCTTCAATTATGTGGAAATGTAACCAAAAAAAGCTACCTCGCGTAAAGATGAAAGATTAAGAACTGATGCTACACATTCCTTGGAATTATTTGAGTCTTTTACCGTTTTCAGTATAGCATATACCTCATCAAAGTTTGACCATTTCTGAGATTTTTTAGTCGCTATGCGAAATTGTGATGTGGAGTGCTGCAATGGGTCTGAATTTCTCTTGTTGGTCCTCTCTAGTATGATGTTTAAGGTCGTGTGACATGCCACCAAAAAGAGCTGTTTCACTTGTCAGTAAAAGAATTAAGTCCTACAATTAAAGATCCGTTGGAATTATTTCAATATCTTTTGCCGTTCTCAAAATACATGTCTTCAAAGTTTGATGGTTTCTGAAGAAACTCATTGTCTATGCAAAAATAATGATGTGGAGTGTTACACAGTGTTAAGATTTCTTTTGTTAACACTGTATAAATCATCTCTTAATTACTGATTAGATGGACTACAGTTTAGTTAGAGATATCAATATTTCTGAAGGAAAGAATTTTAACTTTCATAATTAACCCCTCAGGGCATAACAATGATACCAGTGTCCTTGAAATTAAGGTTGAAAAAACAAAGGCTAACATGAGCCATACATGGTATGTTCATCTTTCGATGTCACATATCTGTATATTTAGATCATGTTTATTCATGATGAAAGTATGAAATAGAAATTACCCTGTAAAATGGTCAATATTTGATGGATTTTGATGGGAATTGTGGCTATTTTCTGGATATTTCATGCTTTCTACATCAAACATCCAACTATGTAATTTTCATGTCACACGACCTTTAATATGGGCATTTTCAAGGTAGTCAATAGGTACTTCCAAAATAATCCCCAGGGCATGCCAACATTACAACTGTCCTTGGGGTGAAGGTTGAACAAAGGATAACATAAGACATATCTCATGAGTCCCTCTTTTTACGTCACAACGTTGCCCATGTAGCTCATGTTTATTTATAATTTAAGTGCAAAAACAGTAGTTGCCTTGTAACATGGTCAATTTACATGTCCACAAACCTTTAAATCCCGACATAAATCATTGCACATCTTTAACCAACGCTATTCTTCTCTTGACCCAAAGAAATCAAGTAGAATCATTAAGGTTGTTTTTTCTCGGTGTAAAAAGGTTACAAAATTTTTGTTTCTTCCCTGACACAGAAATCGGACCAGAACTCCAAACCCAACTGAAAGTATCTTATATCAGTAGCTCTAGATCTTCGTGACAGTATACGTTAAAATTCTCAAACACATTTATCTCATCTCTTTGTTTGTTTGTTTTTCTTTTTTTTTTCTTTTTTTTTACTGAATTACGTTTATTCACGACGATACTTTTAACCCCGCAAACATTATTTACATCAAATTGCTTCATTGAATGGTTATAATTTTTGTTATATGTTAACTTTTAACGACCGTCCTGGTTTCACGTAGGTCGTTAAGGTAATGTATGGTTTTAACATATCCTCCTCATCGTTACAAATGATCATAAACCATTGCGGACCACCATGTTTGATTTGGTTCTTCAAAACGACGTTATCATTACAGGTATAGCAGTGCCTGATAGTCGAGAATTTGTGATGTTCTGAAGCGTCCCAGACCAAGGATTCCCTGAAATCACGATTAAGTTGTAAACAAAGTCAGTAGGGCTTTCGGGGATGTAAATCGTTTCAGTAAGTTGACAGAAAATGAAGAAAACAAAACATAAATAATAAGTAAATAAACGGAAAGTGGATTGGAAAGACTTAGACTTGAACAAAATTGTACTACAATGATTAGCCTTGGTAAATATATTTGAAACAGGACAAGCACACCCTACGCCCACCCGATGAAGAGTAGCCTAGCATCCAGCGATTTCTCGAAACCCCGTATGCAGGGGTGGCGCCAGGATTTGCCCGACAGGAGGCTGAGTTCCCCGACAGGGGGCTGGGCCCGAATTTTCGATGACTTTTTTTTTTTTTGCATTTTTGCACTTCAGTTCTTGGAGATCGACTCCCGTCGGCATACTTGCACTATCCGAATTTTCGAGGGCCTTTTTTTTGCTTGTTTCCCAAAACAAAAGAAAATCGAGGTTCCTGCTCCCCGACGACCCCCATTTTTCTGCCCCGACGGGGGGGGGCTAGACTTCCCCGACGGGGGCCCTGTCCCCCTGGCGCCACCCCTGCCCGTGTGTCAAGCTTTTAGCAGTGGCGACTCGTCATAGGGGCAATAAGCGAGCAAGAGGGGCAATCACCCAAAATTTGCAACGGGGAGCCCAACATTTAACATCCTCTTTTACAGAATGTCAACTTTGCCTTACACAATTTCCTCAGTTCAAGCGCAATTGTGTTAGTTGGTTCATAGCTCATAGGATTGCTTGGCACCAGTATAGGTTACATTACCGTTTTTTCTGCTTAAATCACAATCTTGTGTACTTGGTGTAAAGTTTTGTCTGACTACTCGATTCCTCTTTGTTTCCGGACTTCTGTGATTTTTCAAAGCAGGCCAATACTGACTAACTACAAGTCATATCCTGACTTTTATACAGTAATACTTTGGAAAAAGAAACTGAAGAACGGTATTAACCTTTTCAAAAACCCTGCCGTTTCTATTTTGATATGATCATACCAATCATTTTGAATGGTTTCTCAACTATGTTATTTGTAGTGAATGTTTTGAAGGACTTGTTTTTTTTTTTCGTGAATCAGTTAAGGTCTTAAAATGTTCACTTTTTTCGTCGAATGCAACCTTAGGAACGAGTTAGCGTTGTTTACTGCTGATAGGATTCAGTCTGCAGTGTGTACCATAAATGAATACTTATATACAAAATATAACAGTGTAGATTTTTTCAAGTTATTTTTTCATCACTCGATAAAATGCATTCGTTCTTAACCTGAAAGACAAGAAAATGTATTGTCTAGTTCTTTTCAGGTCTGCTTGGCTGCAAGTGAGAATGTAATCAGAATAATAAAAATGTAATTTTTCGAATGATTCAGGGAAAAATTCTTGAATCCAATATTTAAGAAGGTACTGAACGTCCCTCATTATAGGACCGCCAACATGAAAAATTCTCGGATCAAACCCAGTATAGAAATCCAAATCATTGAATTTGTCTGGGTCATATAGTTTGTTATCAGGCAATGACATTTGACAACATGCCACTGGCCAGTGGAGCTATAAGTTTATGACATCGAAGTGAAGTAGGTGCTTTTTCATACTTACTAACAGGACGAGGTGGACTGCCTTTCCTTCTTGGTAAAGTGTGAAAATATTCATGATTGTTTTGTTTAACAAAAACATGCAGTGGAGACGAGGGAGGTCAAAAATGGGTCTATAATGTCAGACTATAGTAGAAGGGTGGGTTTAGTGTTGACACCATTTCCGGAATCTGAAGAATCAGGTGGACCAGTTGGAACTGCTAGTAAGCAAATGTACTGATAAGATATATCCCACTGCTACCACTAGTTACATAGGAACAATTAGCTGGCACACTACCGTAAATAATCATGAAGTGCGCTGATTACTCGTGGAACAAACAATCAAACCAAAGATTATGAGTAGAGCTCCTTTAAAAATAGTCCCTAAGAACCTATGAAGACTTTCTTTGCATGAACAGAGGAACCTAGAAAATTTCGTTTTCCCTCGAGTTCACTTGACTAGACTTTAGATCGTTCACCTTCATGTGACCTCATATTATAGAATGTTCCTACTTAAAAAAAAAACTATCGTCCAAGGTTACAATCCAATCATTTAAATGACCGAGAAGAAGCAATGGAAGTGATACCCCGTCGTGGGTATCAATAGTTATCGTTTTGGGGAATCTCTTAATAAAAACAGCTACATTAGATTAAATTTGTCTTTATTCGATTAGGCTATCGAAAACATCATACGATTCGATCTCCGAAATACTTTGATCAAATTGTGACACGTTTAAGACTTGGTTGGGCGTTTTTAAAAGATCTCAAATCACTTCGTCACCTAACGAGATATCACTAAGATGTTATAAGGACGTGATAAGGTAAAGGTCGGGAGCAATTACGTCCCAAATCCTCTCCCGACGGGACTCATGACAACCAAAATAATATAGCTGGCGTAAGCACAATGACCCTAATCGTTCATCTACCTTTCTTGGACATATCCTTAGCTCGTTGTTTGAAGCTTTTCAAGCATGATGCAAAAGCCTTCATCACAGTGGATCAGTCTCCTTACAGATCACTTGACGTAAATAGTTTCTACAGGGCACCTGCGATTGAGTGAGCTTCAAAAATGGTTTTTGTCAGAATAATGGTTAATCATTTATGTGAATTTCACACTGTGCAATGTCGGTAGAAATTCACGACGAAAGATAAATTCGTTTGCTTTCGGAAGGTCTGTGCATGAGATGCAAGATGATGCTTTCATCTGTTTATAAGCAAGTCTACGTTTAAGTTTTGAAAACCAATATATGACATTAAGTGTTTAACAGATTTTGGGAAAATGAAAAACAAACAAAACTTGGCATCATTGTACCTTTCTAACCTTCTCATTTTCCTTATCTTCGTAGCAGGTATCGAATATATAGTCTTTCTTTTACGAACATTACTAGTGCAGCTAATTTAGGTCCACCGCGCGGGCAACATTTCCTCTAATTCATCGATCGTTTTGTCCGGATTGGACTTCCTCTTAGGCATATCGCGATTAAAAAATCCAATGGGCCAACTAAAACATTTCTTACGCCCAAGCTCAATTCAACCCACTCTTAATAGACAAAATACAGTTTGGCCCAACTTGGGTTGTTTTCTGGGTATTGTGAAATCAATTGTTTGCTTTTCAATCTTTACCCAAAGTGTCCCTTGTCAATCATCAAATATAATTAACAGGATAGCCAATGTGACATAGTTCATCTCTGCAAATCTTAACACCGCACTTATTCTAATGCAGAAATGAGAAAACACATTCTTACTATCCTTTGATCGTAGCATACTGGCATTTAATGCTTTATTATGCTGCATTTCATGTAGTTAATAAGCAAACATAGTACTACCTGTCACTTTAAAGGGAAATGTTGCACTAACATTGCATACCACGAAAATAGCTGTAATCATTATTAAAATATTCAGTCTTACCAATTAACTCCAGCAGTAGATTTACCTCCCCCAAAAATATTATGCATGACAAGAGTAACGGATATTGCACCATTTCAAATTTTGAAGGATGGGCCAACAAATTATTCTTCAGCACCACCTTACTGAATTTCTGTTTGTAGGCCTATGTACCTTATATCTTGAAAAGAAAGCTTCTGTGCGTCCTTAATTTCAATTGCCTATTATTCTGTGTCTATAAATATTGGTTTCAAAAATATAAAAATTTTGTATACAAGAAACGCAACATTTCCCTTTAACGTTGCGTCAGCTTGTTGGGCTTAAAATGTAACATACATTGCCTATCATTTATTGTAATTGTATTGCTTCCTAATTTTTTTTTTAATTTTTGTTTTTATTATCATTATTATTCTGTGCTGGTTGTGAAGGCAATTGGTGTGTTGAAAAGGATTCAGATTGTCTCTGGATTCCCGCAATTTTGTTAGTTGTGTAGAATCGAATGTAAGTCAAGGTCACACCCTCCTTGGATTGTTTACCGTGCTAAAAACACTACTCAAATCTTGTTTGAACTTCCTTTTGTCATAAAGATAACGGCCGTTTCTTCTGCGTTAATGAAATTTGTGTTCTTCTTTAATACAGAAAAAAAGCTTAAAGACGATCAGTTGACAGGCTGTACTTACTTCAAACAAAAGTGTTTTCTAGCAGGTGGGCGGAAGAAAATTAATAACCTCACGATAAAACGGAAGGAAGTCCATCACAAATTAACTCTTAGTTTCAATTTTAATCTAAGCTTGTGGGGTTAAGAATAATTTAAACAATATAAAGTGTATCACAAAAATTACGGAGGGAGGTAGAAGTAGAATTTCTCACAAACAATTGAAAGAGAAGTTGGTAGCAAAACTTGGAGAGTATAACTTGACAACCAAAATTAGGCTTTTTAAATGAACCTTTATATTCTTCCTTAGCTGTTTTCCAATGTTCCCCCTGGCTTTACCACTATGGTTTTAAGTCATTGATTTAAAGGGGCAATGAGAAAGATGGATGTTCCATATTAGTCATACGATATGGCATAGGAAACGTTGAGATGCGTCTTCCGCATTTGTACACTTTTGAATCAATTGCATTTTATTGTTGCGCTATTGTCCTGACTATTGTTTTTAGAAGTCAAGGGCCTGTAGTTAAAATTGTGGAAACAAAATCGTCTGAACCGGTATTACAGAATATCGCGGTGTATTAAAGCCATAGAAAGAAATTCATGTTTTTATGACAATCTGCAGAGATAAAATGAATAAAGGAAACAATGTACCACCCATTTTCTATACCTTTCCTACTAACATGACTAAGTAAACCAGGACATACGGGGATGGGTGGGGTGGGTTAGGGATTCCCCCACTGTTGCTCAACTGGCAGGGTAAAATTGAGGAGGGGAGGTCAGCCGGGAGAAAATAGGAACTTCATCTTACCGCCAGAAATTTCTAAAAACATAAGCAGGGGTAGTGAAATAACGCCAAATGACGTCATGGACCGGTCAATAAAATGGCTGACTTGGTTGACTAGCCGGGTCCCATGTCAGGATAATTTCTGTTTTGCGAATCTGCCTTTAGTTGTTGTGTATTTGGTTAGAAAATATTTTTGTCGTGAATCATGTTTACATAACTTACGTCATCCTTTGGTTTGATTTGTAGCAACATTTTAAATAAGAATTCCTATGAGAAAACACAATGAAGATTTATATGTTCCTAGAATAAAGGAACGTAAACATACCATCAGCAAAGTGGTGTATGAAGTACTTACTTTTAAATCCAGGGAAAAGAATAGAATTACTTGATTCATGATATGTTTAACAGTGTTGGTAGGAGTTGAAATAAATCAAATTAACTTTATTGGAATATCTGGGGCAAAGAGCAAACTGTAATCTCACGGCCTGGCAAGCAAAGGATTATGCCGTCAGAAAATTTTTGCACGTAGTGTTTACATTAATAAATTAAGATATTGAGGAAAATACAATGTTTTACTGTCTCTTTGCAGGGGTGAGGTAGGTTTGCCAAGTTGTAATGTTTATAAATGTCATAATTGTTAACTGCATGATCTTAGCTCATCTTGATACACTGTTTCTATGAATGTGTACCTTTGTAGAGAAAAAAGATTGGTATAATTTCTGGAAAAGTTGTTCCCGTGATCGATTAAGCCATTGCAATTTGGCCTCAGTCCCACAAATGTCATAGCAAAATATTAAAACTTTGACCAAAATTCCGATGGTGATGGTGATATTCGGTTCCACTAAACCACTCGAGCATCCTCACTTATCCGACACCTTCGTGATCGCCGCCCCTGAAAGTAGTAGCTGCAGACAGTTGCTGACATTGCTTATTTCACATAGTATGGAACGCGCACGCCACACCGACCCGCCACACCCCGCATTGGGTGCTCATTGGAAATGAATTAGGGAATTAGAGACAAATTAAGCCGCACACGAGCTCGACACTGGGCCGGAAGGAGCGCCTGTCGTGTCTTGGTCAGGTCAGAAGCAACCAAGCCAGTAGCCAGAATAACTGTTTTTTTTGGGGGGGGGGCACATCGATGTTGTTTCGCCGTCCTGGAGGAGGGTTCTAAGGGGAGGAGTGTACCCTTCCCCCTTTGAAAATTTTTGCCTATTTCAGGGACTCTAGGTGCAAAATGGTCGAGTTTTCTATCTTTTCTTTCTATATTTGTATTCCAAAAAGGCTGGTCTCGTAAAAATTTTTCTCCTTCAGTGCAAGAGCTTTGAATTTTTTTTTGGGGGGGGGGCGTACGTTCCCCCTCGTTCCCCCTTGGCAACGTGCCTGGGAGCAACATTTGGGACACGACTGCGACTGACTGTTATTCTCTATTGAGTGGGGTCGCAATTCTGTAGGTACATCGAGTGCGTGGCGTTTATCTCATGCGTCACGCAGCATCGCCGACCGAATGCATGATCGAAGTTGCTATTACCTATTGATATCATCGAACGATGCAATGAGACCAACAAACAAATTTCAGCCATGAATGTGAGGGTCATTTGCATCGTCTTGACCATAAAACAATCGTGAAAATGACCTTAACAAAAACGGAAATTTTACCTTTTCCTCGATTTGAGGAGGCCAAAAATATCACCGGTTTTAGGTAAGGCATTAGTACCTTAAAAGATATGTATTTCAAAGTCGTTTTAAAAAGGTACCGTAAATTCAATATATTGATGAAAATCTAAAATGTCTTTGTATTGAGAACCAGGGTCAAGGACATGGGCTCACCAGATGCGTATGGGATATTTTATCTGGAGGGTTGAGCCGTGTTTACTGGAGAAAAAACCCGTATTACCGGACAAAATTGCCAGATTTGTTTCCAAAAATCCGAGAAATAGGTCTTGCCCGAACACAGAGGGGGGGGGGGGCTGCAGTCCGCTGCATTTCCTTTGCCAATCGATTTCACTTCGAATCGAAGTTGGCAACGACGTCAATCAGGCTTTGGTTGGCTAAAATCCGACTGCTCTGTGTCCATCCAACGTCATATCAACTTAAGCAAGACTACAATATGTTCAGACGCGCATGTAACGTTTTATTAACGCCAAACACGGGTGGGTCAAATTGAAGGAACGTCTGTTACAACTTCGGGCCGACTCCAAATGACTGAATATTACTCGAACTCAATCACACTAGCTGAATCAAAGCTAGACATCTGTCCTACGGCAAAATGCTTACTGAAATTTTGGCAGTCCATATTATTGGGAAGGGGGGGGGGGGAAGGCCACACGTTTCAAGGTGCCTTTTCTGTTAAATGAACGGATGAAGCACCAATTACAAAATGTAAGCCTAATGACTAATAGTATTTCTCTAATTTACCGTTTTTATTGGAAGTGTGAATTTTGAAATATTTCACACATATTCAGATGCAATAAGTTGCAAGGTAATGGCATGGGTTATTTTTGGAAATTTGGAGTGCGTTTTTTGCAGCAAAACTAAGCCATTTTGACACGAGATATCTGTTGAATGAGGACAAATCCTGGCTACACGACCTGTCTGTGGCCCGCAATATTTCCCAGATGAAACATGTGGCACATAGGCTTATGAAGCTGTTATCGGTGGGGAGGGGGTGCTGCAGATTTAAAATTATAGTCGTTGGGGTCTGACTAAGAGGAGGGGTGTCCACCTTCCCTTTGAAAGATTTTTGAAAATTTGAGGGTCCCGCAATGCATGTTGATGTTATTTGTGCCTTTTTTGCAGTACATTGATTGCAAAAGTTTAAAAAATTTCACAGGGTGGATGGAAAAAGAGTTTGAAAACGGAGGAGGGGAAGCATACTTTAATCCTCGTGATTGGGGCGCATTAGCCCTATCAGGCCTCCTCTTTCCCTGTTACCTCCGTAAAGTTATACCATGGAACTAACATACATAATCCGAGATCCATTGTTTTGTATACTCCTTCGTGTAGCATGTTTAGTATCATTCGTATTCACAATGGCAAAAAAGGGCTAATGAGTGTTGAGAGGCAGGGGCGGAACTACCAGGGGGTGTGGGGTGCGACACCCCCAGAAATTTTCAAAGTGTCGTCCGTCGGGAAATTTTGCTGGCTGTCGGGAAAAAATTGCCTCTTTCTTTTGCAGTTTCCGGACTGTGTTAGATAAAATATTTTATTTGGGCTACAAAATTGTCGGGAACTTTATTGATGACTATCGTTTACTTAATATTTGTCCAAAACTGGGCAACCTAAGCCTTACTGGAATGTGATGCAACTCACCCTGATTGCTCGTCGGGGATGAGTTGGCTGTATCAGAAGTCGGGTGCTTCGGGTCGCAGTCGGATTGCAGGTAAACCGTACGCGCATATTGCCGAGGAGAATGTATTTTAAAGTCTATCTACTGTTTGTAAGTCACACATGGACAAGCACACAGAACTGTCGTCTGATTTGCAAAGGCTTCTTTACTAAAAGATGAGTTGCCTTTGGGTCAATGACAGCTGAACACTGCCACGGCCTTACTAAACCGCGACAACCCTCACTTTTTCCCCGACTTCACTCCAAATATCAAACACCTTGGTATTTCCGATGAAGTCGAAGAAGAATGTCGGATTGCAATCGGGACAGACAGTGAGGTCGAGAACAAAATTTAGCACACACCTAACCGACCGTCTGCCACGTGACTGGTTTTTACTGTCACGTAGCAGTCGGTTCGGTGCAGTATGCACTAGTTTTTCACTTCCTAAACTCATTAAGTCCGAAGGAGTTCGCGTTTCCTGTAAACTTAAAAGTGCACACATTCTGTATTCCGATGATTGCGAAAGGAGTTCGCTTTTCCTACTCCTTCTGTAGATGCAGTTCCTAAAACATTACCAATTGAGTTTTATAAGTATGTTCTTCAGCGCGCTTCGCGCTCATCCTTCATGCCCGCTATTTGTCCAATTATTAATTCAAAAAGGACAAAACGTGCTTTAGATTATTGCGAAGTCCCGCGTGGCAGCTATTGTAATCCGGGGTTACCAACCCTCAAACCTGCTGCGTCATAAAGACATCGAATAACCGTTAGTCGATCATGGTGTAGCACCAGATGACGTGTAAGGACACCTAATTTTTCAAATTTCTCAAAGGGGAGGGGGAACCCCTCCCATAGACCCCTCCCCAGGCTGGCTATCACAGAACATACTGCGTTCCCCCTCCCCCGTGAGAGAAATCCTGGCTACACCCCTGCTTATGAATTTAACTTTCTTGACGCAGGCGTTGCGGCATTTTTTGTCGGGAATGTAGCCCATTTTGTCGGGCACCCCCACTCATCGATCCTTAGGGACGCCCCTGTTGAGAGGGCTTAATGGAAAGCCATAGATGTATGGGGAAAACATTCACCATGGGCGGCTCTGGGGATCCCGTTCTTCGAACCTTACACCACACGCCTATGAGGAAAACTTCAAAAAAAAAAAAAAAAAAAAAAAATACAATTTCCCACGAAGCACGGTAAGCTGTACCAGCATTTAAAGATGACAAATTGTGTAATTGTTTATAGAGTTAGCTGCTTACACTAAAGGTAAACAATCTTTGATTGTTGTTGTATTCGGTACTTCTATGTATATGAGGTGTAGGCTGAAATATTCTATAAACAATTGTATAGGAAGGTGAGTTAGCCTATTGGGCAAAGTATTACTTTTTCCATCTGCTTCTTACAATCTATTGTAGCGGCATCCAAACTATGGACACCTAGATGAGTTGAAAGTGTCATGTACGCCAAGTTATGCGTGGCATTTAATGAACACTCACAGTGCTTGTATGTCTCTTTATGCGTTGTCACTCATGAAGAAAGACTTCATGTTGAGAAGGCTATAAGTTTAACACGTTTGTAACAGTAAATTAGTCCTATTCATTTCACCCTTGTCATAAAACCGTCATTGTTAATAGTCGCTATTGAATGCAAGATTAGGCCACCAGTATCATGATTGCAACCCACGTGTCATTTTAATGATCTAATCAAAGGTACCTCTTAGTCTATGATATCATAATAATAAGCTTTAACAAGATAGTTTTGATTACAAATAGTGATCAAATATACCTCGCTAATTTTTCATTATCACACGAAGTAATGAATCCACATCTGGTAACGTCAAATGAAAAAAACAGTGAAATTTGAAATATTCAGAAAGAAAATATTTTTAACTACGTACCGACGCGTCGACAAACCAGGGTTACTGACTGACATTAATTTCACTGCCAAAAATGGCAAATTTGGCAGTAAAAACCTCGATTGACATTTAATTTTTTCTTTTGATTAGGAAATGAATAATTTTGAAGTAGATAAATGCAGTCAGTGAATTTTGGACATATTCAATGTTTTGTGACATTGCCTCCACATCCAGATACTTGTGTTTGTAATGTTTCCTCTAACGTGACGATGAACAGAGCAATTTGGCATTTCGAGGGAATGAATTTAGTAGTAAAGTACAAGTCTGAGTTGGCAACCCTGCGACAAATTATTTTGCACAGATAGCTCCATTGACAGAAGGTTAAAGGGCATTCTTAGCAAATTGGCTTATAATTCATAAGTGCAAATAAGGAACGCTGTTTGTTTTTGTGTTATAAACCTTTAGACCTACTCATAATTATAATTTTTCTTGTAACTCCTTCTTGTGGATTTTTTAAGGTTTGATTTGGACTGTTGTAACCTGATGATGTAGTTTAGATTCAGATGCGTGCATGTAATATTCAATAGGCTCAGGGAATAACTGGCAACTTCCTGGTAAGATACAGCACAGTCTGCTTTCCACAGATGTAGAAATCTCATTGTGTGTTCCTAAGCCGGGTGAGGCAGAAGAGGGGGGGGGGGAGGTGACGGGCCGACGGGTTGCAGTTGTTCCTCATTCGGACAGAATAGTAGTATTATATTGTCAAGGAAAATTGCATTAAAGTTCCTGGTAATGTTCTCTCAATTTAAGCAGTCCTATAAGCTTCAAGTACGTCATGATATGCTTAAATTACTTTCTGTAAATTAGCTCTTGACTAGATGTCGGCTAAGACGTTTTCAAACCAGTTTTGACGAATATGTTCCCTGTATCCCTATTACAGCAAATACACTACTTGTTTTGAGAGAACTGCGATGTTATCGTTGAAGAGGATAGCTCCTCATTTATTACATCGTTTAGACTTTGTAAAAATCAAACCATAACAGACAATGTAGGATAGGTTAACGTGTTACAGCTGTGGGTTACTCCATGAAACGGTTGTACAATGTCACGTAAATGCAAAATGCAAGGCGACAGGGTTACAGACAACTAACAAGTTAATCTAAGCATGGTCTGTAAGAATCGTCTCCACTTGCAGCCCCGTCAGAATCAATTAGCTTAGTAACTCGGAATGTAACTTGCAACTATCTTGCGTGTCTGCCTTAATATATACCTTGTCGAAGTGTATACGTACTGTACCCTACGGTATCTTGTAACTGTCATTGGGTAACGTACCATCTCGAAAAACGTCTAATAGATTTGTGAAATGTGATTTTGTATACAACGATGAGTTGAGTGTTATGACGTTGGAAAATGTCGCAAAACATTATCATACATTTGTATGACTGTGTTTATGGACAAATGAAGAATCATGTAGACGGACCTTTAAAGACAGTACTGTGGGTTGCGTGTAGGGAAACGAGGTGCTGTAATTTTCATGACCTTTGGTGGAAGTGTAGGTGAAATGGATGAGGGGAGGCGACAGAGGGGTAGGAGGAGGGGGTGGGGAGGAGGGGAGGTGGGGAGGAGGGGAGGAGGGGAGGAGAAGAATGGGAGGAGGGCGAGGAGGAGGAGGAGGCTGGTACTTTAGTGCTCAGCGTGGCACGCAAACGGCTCAAGAATGGACAGAGGCTATGGCATTTGAAGCAATGAGCACTATTAGCAATCGGGAAGTCGGTTAGCCTGCGTAGGTACGGGCCAAACAGAGGCTAGCGGACGTCAGAGGCGTTTTCGCAAAGCCTGATGAGCTGAACCAATAACTTCGTCCGCTTCGCAGGCTAGAGGTCGGATAACGAGGCTGGGTCGACACCTAGTTAGGAAAACTCTGAAGAGTGGGAGGTTGCTTCATTTCGTCCTTTTTTTACCTCTGAATTTATGCAGACAATAGCAGTGAACTGACATAATGATGTATGGCCTCATTTTTACGATAGTTTTTATTTTCCCCCAAATATCGTACTCAACTTTCCTAGCAAGGGAAGGAAATTTAGCCAGTAGAGCTGACTTCCTATTAGCCAACTTAGCTGGCCGCATAACCTCTCCTTCAATCAGTGAACTTCCTAATGTAGGCTAGGGTATAACTTGGTGTGTGAACCATGTAATGTGTGAGGACAAGCATTTCTGCTCAGCAGTGTAATTTCCTTTATTCCTGTTGTGATAGCTGCAATTCGTGGTAATGATTTAAAGTACATGTTGTCATGGAGTTGTAAGATTCCTGATAGTATTGTGTGCGTTTGTCACGTATAACGATATTTGCTTCCTTGTTCAAATGATTTCCTTCAGTTTTTAGAAATGTTTGTGCACAATGAACAGATGAAGTATGCTCTGTACTATGAAGTGGTTGCATTTTAACATTTCACCCGTTCCCATAGATTTGAAGAGCTTATCCGTGTGACATTAGGCAAAGCTATGGTCGGCCTAGCTAACATAAAGATACGCTACGTCGGAACGCTACGCAGGTACAATAGTTGCCCTACCTCATTTCAGTCTGCCTTTAAAAAGAAATATTGGTTGGTTGATAAATTATAATACTAAAAGCAGAATTTAACCAAACAATGCAATTAATGAAATTAACATGATTCACATTGCAGAGATGAGAAGAAGCAAGGGAAGGTGGAAAAATAAGAAAATAGGATGGATAACCTTTGTAACGTAAAAATGAAGTAAAGCAATTACAGTACTAAAATGTCTTCACATTGGTGTACGGAAGTTCTTTGCGCACTCTACACACACCCATCGCAGGTAGTTGTCTTATTATCTTATCTCCCTACATGTAATATATAGGGAGACGAGATACTGTACTCTACCTAAAATCAGAAATGTGAAGCTGTGTTTGAGTGTCTGAGTGTGTGGGTGAGTGTCTGAGTGTGTGGGTGAGTGCCTTATTGTCTGGGTGGGTATGTGAGTGTGGGGGTGTCTGAGTGTCTGCAGGTCTGAGTGTGTATGAGCATAAAAGGTATGTGACGAACTCCTAAACCGTAAGTTCAATGTAGTTCAAACGTGGTGGGAAGCTAACTAGCCAAGAGAACTTGTGCATGCGTTAATGATGACGTCATAGGTCAAAGATCAATTTTTGCTAATAATTGGTTTTCGCGATTATTTCCCTGTCAGTATGTTAAACAAAAGTAGTAGAACCACATAATATGTTAGGACTGATGATTTCTAAAATGTTGCTTATGGTTGCTGAGGAGATGTCAAAGGTCAAAATGTAGGTCAAAGGTTGCCCAAATTTTGCCAAAATGTGTGTTGCATACTCCTCCTAAACTGTAAGTCCGATGAACTTCAAACTTGGTGAGTAGGTAACTGATCATGAAAACTTATGCACGCATAATTGATGACGTCATACTTCCAATACAAGAGGGGAAAGGTCATTTTTTTCATAAAAATGAGTTTTTTCGCCATTTTTTACTTAAATTTAAAACTGTGCTTTTTGTTTGCTAAGGTTCACGAAGTTGATAGGTCAAAGTGTAGTTGAGAGGTCAATTTTGCCAAAATTTTGCAAAAATCCATCGTCAACTTCTCCTAAACCATATTTCATCCATTTCAAAGTCGGTGGATAGGTACATGACCAAGTAAGGCTTTGCATGCGTAATCTTTGGCGTCTTAGTTTGAAAATCAAGGGGTCAAACTTCAATTCAAGTGAGCTAAAATTCGTTTTTTATCCATTATTAGCCGAATAGTATGTCAAATTTCATAAAACCGTGTGATATTTTGAGAGAGATGAGAGATATTTTTGCATAGCACGTTTTAGTACATTCTAGTTGCTTTGGTTCGAGATCAAAGTTTAAATGACCTAAAAAAGGTCTTTTGTTATGATTTGATCATCAGTATGTTGGGAATTTTTTAACACAAAGGTATGTAGAAAGTATGGGAGGGACGAGATTTACAACTCCGTTGATTGCTCTCTTGCTACTTCTTGCAGGACAGAGCTATGAATAAAATTATTGCTCCACAGCCCCATGCAACTCCTATCATTAGTTAGCCGTTAGTACGATTTCGTCTTTCTAAAAGCAAGGGTGTAGGAAACGGGGGCTGGGGGGCTGAAGTATGCTTTAGCCCCCCCCCCACACTTTCCAAGCACGAAAACCCGTTATTTGTCTCTTCTGTCAGAAATGCCAAAAATTTGCAGTAATTTACGGTAAAATTTGTCCACATAATACACCAAAGAGCCCATAAATATAAAAAAATTTTCATGGGGCTAAAAAAATGAAAAAAATTCAGTAATTTACCTTTAAATTTGTCCAAAATAATGCACCAGATTGCATCTTAGGACCCACAAATATCCCATAATTTTCGTAAGGACTAAAAAATGTCGAAATTTTGCAGTAATTTACCTTAAAATTCTTCCAAAATGATGCACCAGAATGCATTTAAGGACCCTCAAATATCAAAATTTTCCAAAGGACTAAGAAAAGTAAAAAGTTCCCTTAAATTACCTTAAAATTTTTCCAAAATGATGCACCAAATTGCAACTTAAGACCCTAACATATCCAAAAAAAAAATTTCCAAAGGACTAAGAAATGTCAAAAATGTGCATTAATTTTCCTTAAAATTTTTCTAAAATGATGCACCAAATTGCATATAAGGACACTTTAATAACAAAAATTTTCCAAACGGGGAGGGGGACAACCCCTCCCCTCAGACCCCTCCCCCAGGACGGCGATCCGAAACAAGGTTCAGCCTCCCCAGTCTTGAACAGCTTCCTACTCCTATGTCTAAAAGTGAATCGTGAGTTTTGACTGCTACCATTTGAAGATGAAGAAGCTTGATCCTGTCTACAATTTTAAATACCTAAGCTTAGAGCTTTCAAGCGCTCCGCTATGCGGTCCCCTACAGGAGGGGGGCGGCATTGTCTCAGGACTGGGTCGAATTTTGGTAAATAGATCTGAACTAAATTTAGCTGTAGCTGTTGCGCATAGCCAGGATTTAATAGGGAGTGTTTAGACCACACTAACCCCATTGACATCAGAGGAACCGCCGGATGGCAAAGCCCTTGGGCGAGGGCTTGAACGGCCTTCCTCAGGGCATTTCTTTGAAATAAGAATTGCACGTTAGGGGTTCTGGGAAGTCTTATCGAACTCCAAAGAGAGGAGGCTAGCTCCATGGTTGTTGAGGCATTTAGCCTTCACATATAGAACAGTCTTGATGTCGGTGTTTGAAGATAAAACAACTACTTGCAACAATTCAAATGTCATCTCAAATTTAGTAATACTTCATTCTTTTTTTGGCGAACACTTTACACTTAAAAACGTATTTTTAAAATCTTCCCATTCGACCTTCATCCACACCGTTGTTGGTTCCAAAATTACCATGGTTACCCTGGATGCTGCATTAACAATATAGTTATATGGGTTTCGTATTGTTCATTTTTCAGATGTAAACTAAATAGAGAGGAAAAGAATACTATGCCACAAAAAGGTCACGCGAACATGTGTATGGAAAAAGTTTTGGCAAAAAACAATACGAAGTGAAGTGTATTGGAAGAATTAGTCAATTATATTGACCGACAATAATTTCATATTTGTATTGGAGTATATGACAAGCCTAGTTTGAGCTAGGGCAACACCGAAATGCACTTCCTTTACCGTTCCATTTTTGATGAATTTCCATGCACGCTCTTGGGTGACTCTTTTGCCTAAATATACAAATCACAATAGGCACTAAAAGTGAAATGATTCATAAGCGTCATTGGTTTTACTAATGACGCTGTGACTTAGTGTTTGTCTAAGTAGACAAAGCAGGGTCATCCTGATGAATAGTTTTATCACACATTCCAGGCAACTGATTTTACTCTTATGACGAATGAGGGGACGACCACTGGCGCTGCCAAGGGGGCATGGAGGAATTTCCCCCGTCATAACCTTCCCCCACTTGCACTGCAGCCCTCTCCAACACAAAGGTTACAGTTTGCGGGAATAATGCGTGCACTCATTTTGTCCCTCAATTGTTTGCTTACCCTCACTTGCAGCCCCCAATTTTGAAATCCAGGTGGGCGCGACTGGGCACGGCAAGCTTTTACTCCAGCCTTGACCCTAACCTGAGCCTCATTATACATTTGTATCATTTAATATTTGCATGATATGTATAAAAAAACTGAAAACAGACACCGCTCTTCATGAGAAGAAAATTCCGCATCCTAAGCTTCCAAAACTAAGGAAGATATCTCACTGTTTTGAGAGGGATTACACTCTAACAACTATTGGCATATTTCACCTGACAACCGTTGGACATAGATACTTCGCAGGTTCGTCAAATGTGTCAACATTTGGGTACAGTTTACTTACTTTTCACTAAGCTGGATAGTTTCTTCATCCATTTTTTTATTTGGCTACTGTATTTCGTCAAATGTTTTAATATAAACAATATATCATTTAATTGCAAAAGCATGGATACAAAACATTTTTAATATGATGAAAACAACTTTCCCCAAAGATTAAATGAAATAATTTTTTAATGTTCTCTTCCCATTATGACAATTATTCTTCTTTATAATATGAAGTTCAACATCTAAATTAAAAGGAAAATTATAATATAAGGTAAATGCGTCAGTGATTTTGGATCATTTTTACAGGAGAAATTAAAGTGCTTAGCGTGAAGAATGAGGGACTTAATAAGGTGATTAATGATGGCAGAACGACCAAAACAGATATCTGTGACAAAAAAAGTAATAACCATTTCTAATATGCTTACTAGATACTTCTTCACTGAATTTCATAATTACACACGTAAAATTAATGTAAGAGGGTTCCCTCTCCAATGCTACGGAAAGAATATAAAGGATGAGACGGGTGCTGAAACCAGTACAGGAAGTGCCTTTCATGTACAATGTGGTATTCCGCCAGCTTAGCTACTTTTGGTAGTGTCGGCGCTGCAAGGGATCGATGAGGCCTTTCCTTGTTCCCTCTACAGTTATCAACCAATGAAACATTAAACAACCAACTCTAACTAGAATAAAAAGACAGATCTCTGCTCAGCCAAGCAGAAGATGGGTCAAAATCATATTTATCAAGCGGGAAGAAGTGCCAGTCACGATGACCCTTTCTGTGTAACCCATCCTAAGCTTAAACTAAACTATTTTAGTTTAATGATTTGCTGAACAACCAATGAAATGTTTTTATCATGGGAATGTGACTACAGACCTTTAAATACCCTGTCTGCAGGTATGCCTGTCTGTTTTTTTCTTTGTTTGTTTGTCTGTCTGTCTGTCTGTCTACCTATCTGTCTGTCTGTCCAAATATGCAATGCAGTAAAAAGTCGATTTCTCAGAGACTCAACGACAGATTATGCTCAAAGAAGAAATCTACTGTAACCAAACGTTGAATTCACATGCTCGGTTTAAGGTTATGCCAGTTTTGGATAGTTTTACTCATATCACAAGGTTAGGTTGTGTTGATAGTTTGTTAAATTTACACCGGATAACTCCTTAAACTGCCTGTGATATGAAGTATCTTGCAAGGCACCATGAATGATTTTGTGAGAGTATAGGCTCAAGGGCGGCGATTTGTTCTCAATACTGGGGATGACCCCATTTTCAAATAATTTACTGTGTGAAAAATCAAAGGCAATGGGCGATTTCTCAAATATTGGGGAACATTTCCCCCTGTCCCCCGGGATCGCCGCCCATGTGTAGGCGTAGGAACCGGTTCTCAGTTAGGGCTAAAAGTTTAGACCACTAGTCAGTGGAAGGGGAACTAAGGAGAGGGGTATCCCCTTTCCCTTTGGAAAATGGTTTGAATATTTGAGGGTCTTTATATACAATGTACTACATTTTGTGCAATTTTTAAAGTACATTTTTTGAAAAGTTTGAAACATTATGGAAAATGTTTGATAAATTTCACAGAATGAACAAATAAGAGTTTTCTATCCTTGAAAAAAGGTAGGCAGAAGCATACTTTAACCCCACTTTTGACTTGGTGTGTTTTTTCCTCTAACCCCCCCCCCTTCCTCAGCAACCCTTAAAGGTTAAGCAAAAGCTTCTTTATGGGGCAGATCTCCTCGTCATCCCAGACAGCTCCAATTCTCCCAACTATGCTTCAAATCTCCTCGTCATCCCAGAGAGCTCCAATTCTCCCAACTATGCTTCTGCCATGACTTTATAAAGCTCCTCCTTGTGTAGACACAAACCTGTTTTATTGCCTGAACGCCGTGTCCTGGTGAGGATACAAGGCTATAACGTGTAATCCAAACACTCTCTGCATTGTGTGGAATGTGAGCTACTCTGCATCTTTTGAATTTTCAAACTTTGCTGTCAATAAAGAGTAGTCACCAACAGAGAATTTTGAAACCCCACACACAAAAAATCAACTTTGGGGTGACGAGATTATGGCTTTAAAGTAAAGCACCTTGCGGAATACTTACATAAATGAATGAAATAACTATTTTAAGACCGTTGAATGATTATTAGCTAATAAGGGTCTTAAAAATGAAACTATAAAACCCTTTCCCCTCCCAGAAATTCTATTCATGTGCAACCACAATGATGGGTTCAGTGCAAGTATATCCGATTTCTAGAGATGATAGATTGTACAAACATAGGTGATCTAGGACAGTATGATATCAACAGACATTAAATTGAAAAAGGTCAGTGGCGGTCAAATCTTAAATTTGACTTAAACTCTCAGGGTCTTCATCCAGTTTTGACTAAAGTTGGTAACAGTTAGCCCCTTTGAGGAAGTATATTATAAGAGGTAATAATCTCATACAGAAGACAGATGTTAAACTTCACTAGAGGTCATCAAAGTAACCAATAAAAACAATCGTGATGCTTCTTCTTAATAGTTTTGGCCCTGTTTTGATCGAAGTCGTATGGTTATCATTTGTTTTCAAGGGAACACAATTTGTGTATAAGTTAAATATCATTTTAGGTCAACAGAAGTCAAATTATGAAACCTCGAGGTTACATCGGATAAAGAATGCTAAAATATACGTCTTGCAAATTGAGGTCAAAGGTCATCATCTTAGGTGATGATAAGTTGGATTAACGAATTACTTGAGTTTATTTTCAGCCATCTTCTATGAATGTTTTGAACTTCATGACCAGACCAAATAAATATATCTAGCAACTACATCAGTACAGAATACAGAGCACCCCGCCTTCCGTCACCCCCGGCTGGCTCGCACGCCTATGCGGAGCAGCACTAGTTGTCTTAATTTTTATAGAGAATAATCACGGACTACTTTTAAGTATGATTTTAAAATCCTATTGAACGAAAAGCAAAGAATACTAGGCTAACGTTGATACGCCTTTACATGCAAAAACTTCTTGTATCGAAGGACAAGAGTATTATCGTGGACCACACAACCAGCGAAGGCTGCGTGCATGATCGAGGTGCTTTGCTTGAAGGCCGGCTGTAAGGCATAATATTGATTCATATTAGCTATGGTTACTTTGATCACTTAGTTACGGGAAATCTTTCCGTTCCTTCTTGCGATTTTATATTTATCCCCCAATTATTTTTCTGAATTAAAAGTTGGGAGAAACTTAGATAAACATCGCGACGAGAGATCGTAACTTTCGAAGGGAAGAAGGTGAGCAAAGCTTGAAATTTGGCTGCAATTAGCGCGTTATACCTCCTCATTCGACCGCCTCATTCATTGAATAATAAACAATGCAAACGAGACTATGAATCTCACTTAGAAGCTATTATTGGCTATTGGAATGATCGCTTAGCTGCGCTCAATAATCCCATTGTATGAGTTTGGATGAAGAGGTACCTCACCCTTTAGGAACCTCCAGAGAGAAAGGATAGGTCTAACACGAACAAATACTCTTTGAGGAGACTGTTCAGTCACCTGAAATTTTCTCCGATGAAAGCAGAAATCGGTAAGAAAACTCTTATTTTTCCTGTGGATTTAAGGGAATCGTTGATTTCTGGCCAGTTTCTTGAAAAGCTCTTTTTAAGAAACAAAATACAACCAGGTTATTTGCAAAACGCCTCTGTGACGTAATAATTACAGAAGGCATATTAAAGCGCACCTCGATCATTAGTGCGGAGTGCTGGTGTCAGTAGCATACCATGCATACCGATTTCCCCAAATCGTATTGTGCAATAGATCTATACAGAACAATAAGGATAAGCTGTTGGAAGTAAACACTATACTAGCGTCGTATTTAACTTATAACGGTAGAGGTATGTTTGGCTCATGACCACCGGAGGAATCGCCTTCTTTATTGAACAACGGAGATGTGAAGTAAATCCTTTCGGGTTAAACCATGCATTGAGCGATTAAATTGTTCAACTAGATTTAAGAGGTAAAAGAGACAGATGTATAACAATTGTGATTGGCCGTCCACTTTATTGCCATTCCGACGCCCTCATCCGAAGATGAACAAGTGTTTACCATCGATATTTTAACCACATCTACAAAACCTCTGAAGTAGGGAGGCTACTGTAGTAATTAATCTGTCAAAGTTTTTAGCAACCGTGCTGACAAAATCCTGAATCGGTCCATGTCTTGTGATCATGCAGAAACCTCCACAGCACAAACTCGAAACACCCTTACCACAGGAGCGATATAAAGATACAATTTTTGCGACGGCGTCGCATGAGCATCATTGTACAGAACATAGAAAATAGGTGCAGGGACGGTACGTGATGATCTGTTTGGGCGCGGGTGGCTGTGATATCGACAAAGGCGTTCGAGACAGGACTGGGGATACAGCCCCTAAGTGTTAGGGAAAACCTATCTCTTTGGCAGATTTTGGAAAACTCGAGCAATCTCCTTAGTCAGTTAGTGGGAAATAAGACTCACCCACTTGAAAAATATCCCCTACGCCTATGGATGTAGATACTAGTTCATGTGAGACGATGATCTCACACACTGTTTATTCTAAATATTTGATGACCATCGTAGAAATTGCTTAGGCAGACCCGTAGCCAAGGGGGCAGGGAGGCAGGGGGTCAAAGCCCCCTGGTAATTTCCCCCTAGACAGTTTCAAGTTGTCATTGACTTAATACATTTTTACACATTTGGCCGCCTTCCAATTTTTTCACCCCCTGGAAGCCATTTCTTCCCCTTCAGTATCTTGTCTGGCTACGGACCTGTGTTTAGCCTACATCTTGAAAAAAGTTCCTCTGAATATAAATTGACGCGAAACGCACTAGAGGTGCCTTAGTGGTTCGTTTCATACCAGGGTTGCCAACTGTCATATTTTTACTGCCAAATTCCGGTTGATATGGCAGTAAGAATCACATTGGGTATGATGAAAATTTTCATGTGGCAGTGAAAACAGAATCCAAAAGTAGGTTTCTGTGGCCTGTTCTTCAGGTTATATGTCAGTGCTGTTGATACCTTTACTCAAATTGGCAGTGAAATGAGCAACTAGGTATTATTGGCCAGAAAGTGGCGGTCAGCTAGAGAGTAAGTAACCTATAAACTGGTTTGGTTCTTTTCGCACGTCATCATATGAATTTCGATTCGCCTAATCAACAGTCCTGTATGCCGTCAAAATAGCATTCCTCTCATAAATTGAGACTGCCATGTTATTCTCTGAACTGCAGAACAAGACACAACTTGTAGCAGAATATAAACTTTACAATTACCTCACCCCAATTAGCCTATTTTCTTCGCTTTTAATGTTCTGAGACCTCAGCATGTCTCTCTAGATGCGGTTTCTGTATGGGTTGAAATTCTGACACTTTTTCGTGTCTTCAAGGCTCTGAATAGCCTATGCACAGCATGAAATTGAATGTACACGAGTATATAGGCTATGTGTTACACGGTATAGGCCTATAATAACTTGTTGCACACTTGGTAGACTACATATTTTTCATTTTGTCAATATGATGCATATAGCACCAGTAGAACGATACCCAGGCTATATGTATATACAGAACCCTGTATACGGCTTTTTATAATAAGCGAAACCAGGATTTGTTCTGGATGGTGTTCACATTGCACTAACCCAATGATGCTAGGAGAACCACTGCAACGTCAAACCATTCCTGTAGTAGGCATATGGCCCAAGAACACACATTAGGGCCTTTGTTAGGTTTCAGGGTCACGTCCAGTGGGGACCAGGGGAAAAGACCCCAAAATGTGATTTTTGATCATTAGTTTTTTCGCACTTGAGTCATGAACTGATGAAGGGGGAGGGCGGCAAACCCTCAGACGTACCTGCCTCTCGGTATAACCGCCTAATCGTCTTACACCAAGACCTACCCCAGATGTTGACAGTGCAAACTCAGAGTTAATACGTTCAAAGCCGGGTAAAGTCAGTGTGAGAAAAGCACTTGAAGAAACCATTTGTAAGACCATATGGTACTACGAAAGTAAGTTGCCCATAATGAATGCAGGCATGATTTTCTGCGAACTTCATCTTTCATTTATGGAGTCGCAAGTAGCATTACTAGATGAGAACAATTCAATATTTCTCTTTTATATCAACAACTTGAAAAAAGTCTGTCACCTCAACAACTTGAAAAAAGTTATTGTTTTCAATAAATTACCAACTACGTCGTAACCGTTGCTTCGTATATTGTTTTGTCCATCGGTGCATGAATACCCGTATAATTAGGTCCATAGTCGATGCCTCATTAAAATCCTACACGCATATGTCTTGCATCTCTGAGGTGAGAGATTCACATAGAACTTAGTGACTGCATCGAGCAAAAGTTAATGTTTCAGTCTCAGTGAATATCAATCTACGACGAATACATGAATCGTTATTTTTATGTAATAATGTTTCCCTAAGCTAGCATAAGCTCTTCGTATATTTTTGTCTCCGCTTTTCATGGCAAACAAAACTGTACAACTCGTAAGAGGCAGTCACTAGCCATGTACCACTTTTGGGCCGACGCAGTAATTTCAAGGCCCAGGTGTACGTGAAGAAAATTGACCACCTCTTTTAGATCGACGCAGAGAAGAAAATAGGAGGATCGTAGACGTGCCTATAATTCTACATAAATATGAGGACATACCTATATCAGTAAACTAACACTGTCGGTGAAAAATAGCATATTAATTTCAAATAACCACTACAAACGTTGATTCAACTAACTAGATATAACACAGCTGTACCAGCGAATATGTACCATACTATCAGTGTAATCGCCTGAGAATCGCATGGATTTAATAATTGGGCAATTATACATTGAACATGTTAAAATAAAGGTCATGTCTCGCGGAAATAGAACATATGGTAAGTTAATTAACTTTTTGTTTTCTCACGTGTTTAATAGGCAATTCTTCTTCCTGTATCGCTTTATGTAAAATCTTTCACTTTTTGTTTCCCGTCGTATGTGATGGACACCTCAATATTCAAACGATGAGTAAATTGGTCCACTGAACTTTAACCGGGGATGGTTTAGAAAGTCATGATCGAATATTACCGTAAATGTTTTAAAAAAGGAATATTAGGCCTACTATTATTCAACCTTGAAGAAGGAGCCACTGCCTCAAGGGGTAGGTTTTGACTTTCTGCTTTGGTATGAATACATATCCATGTTGGCGCCAAAACCTCTGGTTGGTTGTTAACATTATGACAACCACCTGCAGGAGGGTGGCACAGTGAGACTGTCAATATTAATAAATGTCGTCAACAAAGGACGTCGCGGAACTCATTAGTAGTCATTCAAGTGCCAGTGTGGGGTGCATTAATCTTTTAAATGTTTCCCTCTTGTCCTAGATAGGTAAACGGTTATTCTAAATATGAGAAGAGATGGGTGAGTAAGATAAGTAAATATTTACAAAGACTATAGGCCTACACTAACTAGTATCCCGTATCTGTAACTTGTGAACATGTACGCCTTCAAATAAAGAGGAAACACGTAACTTTATGCACATTGCACATTTATTGCATTCTCTTTAATCTAGTTCAAAGTTCATTTAGAAGTTATGGTTAAGAATGAAAGTCCAGCGATATAGAAAAACAGACGTTGTAGCCAGGTAAGAGGATACAACATTAGAAAAGGAAGACTAAAACTTGTCTGAATACCATCCCGTCACTTAATAACAAGTTTTAGTGAAAGGGCCAAGTAAAGCCTTGATCCCAGTGCCCAATCCTATTAAACGTCCCCTTCTTCGGGCTAAATAGTTTAATAAACACGACCGAAAGACTTGACTACAAATACTACATTGGAAGAACACCAAGCTCTTTCAAAAACCACGATACTCAACTTACGGTGTAAAGTCTTGTAGAATTAGGCCTAACGTCTGCAGCAGAGTTTCTCAACTGCTATGTCTCTGCCCAATGGTGGCCAGCGGACTGACGTCTGCTGGGTTGTGCAAAATCGGTCAGAAAACATGATTTTGTATTGTTTCATTTAAGCAATATTTTTGAAATATTTTATCTTATCTGCAACAGATAAAACTTAAGTAGTATACGTTGCTTAGTTTCGAAACTTGATCCGTATGGTTAAGTTATCAATTTAAGTGTAATTTCATGTCTCAGTTATTGTTTAAAAATGGTTGACCTGAACTATCAAAAGACTATCAAAAGAGATTATAGAGTAACAAAATGTTGAGAAACCTTGTTATGCCCGTTGTAAGAGCGGCGAAAGAGGTACCGTTAGCCGGCGTAGCTAGCTGTATGGGCCCAAGATGCAAGAATTTAATCATCTTAGGTTCTGATATTTTGAAATGCTAAAATAAATGATGTTAGCGCAGAAGAGTAGGAATTCATATATTTTTATCAGAACACATTTTCCCCAAGACACCATGTGTCAAATTTTCAGGTTGTATTTCGCGCTAGCTAACCTTAAGCGTATATATCGTGAAAAAGAAGTCTGGAAGGTGTTACTGTGGTGTCGAAACTTTTAATTCTGCAGACAAACTGTAGAGTAAGTTCTGAAATTTTAGACAAGTGTCTGCAAAACTGTATGAGCTTTTGTCAATAATATTTTTTGGTATTTCTACTAAAAGTCTGTCGTCCCAGCAGGGCTTATCCGTATCAAGTATTACTTCTGTGTACTACCTGTCAACATGCAATGAGTTGCATCTTCAGTACATGTACCAGTAAAGCGAAAGTATAAATAATTTGCGATTTTATTAGTCTCAAGCGGAGAAAATTGAATTAAAACGAAATTGACATGAGGATGTATGTAACACTGATGCGATCATTTTTACAGGCCTAAAGTTAACTTATTTATCAAAATTATACCCGAAATTACGGCAATGGTTGAGAAAGGCAGTTTTCTGTATACTCATAGAGAATCAAGTGGCTGCCGCGACGTGCACTAAAATGGCGGAAGATTGGACGAGCCCAAAATTTAGATAGTAAAAAAGTATTCCATACATTTGTGTCTCACGCGATTATTACAAAGTAAAAACTAAACTAAAACTGGCCTTGAGATTCCCTGCACCATACATCTAACGTTTAACAACTGAATTCTGGTCAATAAGACGTATACCCTTAGTGATGTTGATAACCGCTTATTTTATATTGGAAGTCATTTTTAAGCCACTTTTCTGTTACACTCAGACTCACACAAAACTCAAAGAAATCAAATTTCTCAGACAAAAGGGTAAGGGGTGGGGGTTGAGGATACAACGGACACATTTTGGAAAAATGACAAAAGTGATTGCGGTTGTGAAACAGTGTCCCTGACAAAAGAGCCAAATTTCTCTCTTGATGAATTTTTTTTTCTGATAGCTCACTGCTTTAATATATTAGATTAATTCACGTTTGTAATTTCTACCATCGAATTAACACCAAAACTTAAGTTTATATATTACAAAGTGACGAAATGAAACCAAAACAATTGTGAGAGATCTCTCTGAAATTCTAGAGCGTCGAGAGTAATGGCAAACGTCAGAATTAAAATAGTTCCAGCTACAAAATTTGTCAATGTAAATAAGTGTGCCATCAATAATCGCCTCTTCATTACTATGTCCCCTTACAGACAAGAAATTCCTGTTTCTTCTGTCCATTCATATGCCCTGTTTCGTCTCTTTTTCCTGTTTTGTATTTGAGTGATTCATTAAAACGACAACTGCCGCTATTCTTTCCTTACTACATAATGTGCAACTGTCCAAGTTCATAGGATGTTATCTGTGAGTAGCGTGCATCGTTCAGTCTTTTCGACTTAGATAAAAAATTCGGAAACAGACTTTGACCGCTCAAATGTGCTATTAAGAAAAATGGTAAAGCTATCAATTTAACCGCAACAGGACTGGTATTGAATACCCAGCTTTCGTAACATATGTTTCATTCATAGAGATGCTTGTAATTTGTGTGTTATGAGCATAGATCATTCGACTATGGGAAATAGATGTCTTCAGGCGTGACATTTTTGATGAAATATTTATCCAAAAGGGATGTTGCAAGTGCAAAATACCGGAGTATTATTTCCAAAGATCTATATTAACCTTCTAAGTACATAATATTGTCTATTCTCTGGAGGAAAAGGGTGTAATTAAAAGATGATAGATATCTTAAGCTGAAGGTATCATACATTTGCTTGCGTCAAGAGCTGTGAACTTCTTAACAAGACGTTGCACCCTTTCTTGAAATCAAAGTGGCATAGACTAGACAGCTAGAAGTGACTACATTGGGGCTAGGGATATCCCTTCGGTGTTATCCAATCAAACTGGTTTAACTACAAAAGAAAATGGGTCTTTTTCATTGGGAAAAGGCTGACAGGGGCAGCACTGATCTGAAATCACGTGGATACGGGACAATGGTGACAATGACAAAGGTGAAGAAAAAACTGTCATATCGAATGACATCACTTCCTGATTAGGTCAATCTCTTCTGTATGATGTTTTATACTTATGCATATGCCGTAAGGTGAATGAGATTAGGTAAATTCTTGCGATGGGTTTTCCATTTTGGGGGCATTATCTTTGAAAACATGTTTCCATTTACAGCAAAAACAGGCTTAACGACAGGCATTTCTGCTTTCAACGGAAAGTGACATCTCTTTAAAAATGTTGGTTTCACCAAACTCAGATAACAGTAGATAGAAAGAAACGATCTGTACCTTTCCCTTTAATTTTCCTTTACTAAGGGATAAAGAATTGGATAGGTCTGTACGTTAGGGCCAAACTGCCTGTCTACAACCTAGCGTAAAAGCAAATTTACACGGT
Source organism: Holothuria glaberrima (assembly GCA_009936505.3). Taxonomy (NCBI): domain Eukaryota; kingdom Metazoa; phylum Echinodermata; class Holothuroidea; order Aspidochirotida; family Holothuriidae; genus Holothuria; species Holothuria glaberrima. Next base: position 20,014 of record WURT03172995.1, on the reverse strand, counting down.
AGGCTAAAATGCAGACTTAACAGTCTGTTTACACGATCGAAGCCAGCAGGATTTCATTTGTTCAGTTGTAATACTGTAAAGTAGTAGGAAATTGATAACATATTTTGTTGAAGAATTATTTGAAAGCTCAGATGTATATTACAACACCGGAGTAAAAATTTAATGGCTATAGGACAATTAGCAAAAAGGCAAACAGTTAGAATTATTAAACTTCAGTTTGCAAACGCAACTTAAAAGCCTCTAGTCTTATTCAAATGCAACACAATACAGTACAACAAAACACTCAGTCAAGAGAAAATGGCCTTTAAGGATAATTTGAGAGTGGCACATTTAAGACGGGTTTCAGCTGGACAAAAATATAAGTTGAAAACTCCTAGTAAGGTTGTTAACATCTGTATGACAATGGAATCTGGTTTACACTTTTAGGAACAACAATTGACCTACTTTGAACTACTTGTCGACTTTTTCAAGCTCTTGTGTCGAGGGATCAGTTATTCTAAAATAATTACATAAAATATAAAAGAGGTACACAATTGCCTTCAGGTCATGTCCACGGAGGAAGCGATTCAACGTAAGAGGGGATTAATAAAGCTTCCGATCTTAAAAATTGGCACTATGTACTACTTGTTTACATTGACAACGGTCAATAATTGGTAATTACAGCTCTAAATGGGACAAAATCCTTTCTGGTGAAGGTTTAGCCATGCATGACGTAACGGGGAGTAGAAAAGTAGGTTTGTAGGTAAATGTTACAAAGTCCCATTTTTGACGTCAAAGAACTTGTTTCACAGCTGTAACGGTTGATTACAGCTGTATTGATAGCCCGCATAGCTGACCAAATATTTTTTTCTTACATCAGTGAGATGTTGAGCTAAGAGTTTGTGGAGGATTTGTTGCTGACACTGTACTATGCATGGATGGATTCTCATTAGACGAAGTTGAAGGACCATGAAAGCAATGGCGCCATCAGAATTTGATGATTTGGGCACTGCAGAAGATGATGTCTTAAAACTACCTCAAATGATCCAGAAATTCGGTGTAAAGTGTACATATGTGTGTTAACGATACTTTGCATCTAGGGATGGACCCTTCCTTCGTCTACTAGTACAGACGTGCCGTCCTGCATGAATGAGGGTATAAGGGAGTTGAAGTACCCCCCCCCTTTTGAGAAATTTCGTTCGTTTAAGGTGACTTATAGATACAAACACAAGAACATAACATGCTCGATGAGGAAGGAGATTCATTTTCAGATTTTCACATAATAGCCTGTTTTGACCCGTAAATGACCTTTGATCTCCATTTCCTGTTGGTCAAAAATCAGGTCACATTCTTTGATCATTATGTCCAAGTTTCATTAAAATTCATCAAAAAAATAGATATTTGAAAGCTTGTTGAACGTTTGTTGACAGACATGATAGATTTACAGACAGTGGCGGTGGATGATTGCGACAGCTCAAACAGCTATCAATAACTAGTTTGAGCTAAAACAGCGGGGGATGTCGGTATGACGCCTTTTAACTAACATCCAAATGATACTACGGTAAAGCACACCAAGCACTTTACAAAAATCGTAGTTTTCTAGTTTTGTACGAGAATCCAAATTAACAGATGGAGGGATGTAAAGATATTACAAAAAGTGTAAGAGGTTTAATACGCATGTTTTATAATCTTTATTCTGTAGGAATGCACTTTAAGACCCTTTGAATAACCTTGTAAATTGAGAAATATATTTCAAATCAAGTACATCACGCTGAAAATGTTGCCCATAACGTAAGATTGTCATGTAATTACCTCTTGTTGCAAGCCTGAGGTTGGACTTTTAAGTTTTCGGAAAATAACTCTCGCTAGAATAACTACGTGCATTATGGTCCTAATAACGGTCACCGGGCATAGAGCGTAAACCGTGCCAGATGCGCGTTGCGTTTGGGATGGTATTTAAAACAAACGAAAAAGTTTGTGAAGGATTTTTACCATCATTTTAATTCAGTAGTTTAAGAACGATTTGTGATAGAAAATCATTAAAATAGATCCATCACTCAGTCGAAAACGCACCTCATTCTACAGAAATCTTTACCTTATTTGTCCTTTAAGTTCATTTAAAAAATTAATCAGATCGGGGCGCCCCCATTCCCCGTGCTGGTGTCACTGCAGGAGAGTAGGGAAACAATATTTATAGATTTGTAAATTACAACTTAACGTCTTTAAAAGTCTAACTCAAACTAAAGCTCAATTTTGTTCCTTCAGTTGTGAGAAACTTGTTATTATGTTGTATTGACTGGGCTAAAAGAAGTGTTTTTCCAAACCCACTATTCTGTTGTCTTAGTGAGGTATATCATATTAACTATCCCATGGCTTGATATCATTACAAAAAACATGCCGCATTGATGAGCATTTCTGTGGAAGACATTTCTGTCAAACAATTGCGTCGTCGATATCACTGCTTTACGTGAACTCTATGTAAATAAACAAAAAAGAAACAGCTCACCATTTTAGGGAAGTCAATTCATCATGATGAAGAAGCAAGTGCACCACCTCAAGAAAACATACCTTTCTTTAAAACATCTATGGAGCGTCACTGTTCTACCCTTAACAACAGAAAGACCCTCAGTCTAACCTCGTACCCTTTATCTTAAGTCCAGTTCCTATGATGAAAATGCACTTAGTCATGAATCAAGTACAGGCATTTTGAAGGACTGTTTAATGTTGTCGTTAAAATTGATTCAATGGTTTTGTGCTTTTCAACCTCGCCTATTGAGTTTGATGTAATTATGGCTTTTTGTAACGCACATCGGTATTACGTTTTTCCTTTAACCGATGAACCATGCATGAGAAATGGAATGACACGGTATATTGTCTGAAGGCTGAAGGGCTGCGGTGTGAAGTAATTGCACCGGGCCCGACACGGTTATAGTTTTGTGCACTCAGGCGTTTGCTTTTAATTATGACAAATACTCTCATAAAATGACATCTGTTTACCTGAATTGTACCGGTACATCACAGATGCTGTGTATTCCGTAAATACGTAACAAATTAACGAAAAACGACGATGAGGGTTCGTTGCTGTTTTATGAACAACTTGGTCACAGAGACCTGTTCCGGTTGCGTAAGGTTTTAATAGCAACATATAAAATCCGCAGATGTCATATGTACAAGGGAACAGGCTTACACTATGATTAATCAATCGAAATCAGGCAATTGTGTGCGGACACCATACCTGCATACTGTGTATTCTTTACACGCTAGGTCCACAATCACATACGCTTAACGTGCACCTGCGCCTATACAATCTCTTTGCATATGTAAGTCCTTCGTGGTAGCGTGACCAAAGTATGCGTCACAAAAATGGTTCAATGGCAGGATCGGTCCTCCCTTCACTTCTGGAAACAGAGTAAAAGATCCAAAGAAGATTGCGTCATCTCCTGTTTTTTGAATAACTAAGTCCGACGCAAATGAAAACAGTTGCAGTGAAGCAGCTACAGGGGTAGCTTAGGTGCAAGCCCCCCCCCTCCCCTCGACAAAGTATCTCGCTACCAGTCTTTTCAACAGGAATTTCAAGATTAAAAACACATACCCCATCCTTAATCCTTATTATGTGAATGTCATAGTGGAACCCCCTCCTACCCTTCTTGTATACCCATGGCAAATTTTCTGACTACGCCTGTGACAAAAAGTGAATTCTAAAAGACCTATCTACCTCCCCCTTATTATACTTATTCAGACCGTTGTCTAATATGAAGGCTGAAGTTCGAGGTAGTTCTTTATTTGTAAGCAGTTTTTTGCGACAGCCAACACAGGATATTATATCTGACAGGCCTGACAGTATGCATCATTTTAATAATCGCTAATGAGACTGTGGTCTGCGGACTCTATCATTTACAAGTCCGTCTGGTCAGTTTTACGTCCCGATATCTAAATTATATTTTCTGTTCCCATTACAAACTTAGTAACAATTTTCCATCCACTTCTGAAAACTTTTGCTTATCCAGAACTTTTTATTGCAACGTAACAAGAAGATAGCTCAGTGATGTGAGTGTACAGAACCGAGATATTCTTTATGCTTACTACACAAAATTGAAATGACCTAAAGGAAACGTTCGGGGCTTAACTAGATTCAAATATACCCTTTAAGTAAAAATTGGCTGCCTTTTGAGAGTTTTTTAGAAATTTAAGTTAAAAAGTGTTTGGTATTAGCCCTCACATCTTGATATGATATGTCTCCTAATCAGTGAATCCTTCATTATGGCAATAATATGTGATGGAGAAGCCATACTTCGACAAATATCTTCTGTTCAACAGTGTATGGTGTTAATAGTGAATTAAAGGTGCTGTCTGTTTGGTATTAGGATACCGTTTCTCATTTAAAAAGAGATTCGTCTGTCCTTACTGACTTATGAACCAGCAAAACTGTGGATGAATGATCGCATATAGGTTAAGTGCCCTCGGCTTCATGTACTGTGTGGTAATGTTACTGTTCGATGCAGAATGTGTTGGCCATAGTCTCTGACGATACGTGCAATAACGTTTGGAAAGACCATAAAATGAGCAGAAGCTTTCCTGTTTTGGGTTATGAATTATTCCTGGGTCACTAGGAAAAGTAACAATTATCATAACACAATTCGAATTTCCGGATCGGCTTCAAAATTCTCAAACAATTCCCAGCCACCACAAGCCCCGTCCTTAGACGTGCTTTTAAATAATAGACCTCCTTCTCTCTACGTTTCATATCTATTACATATTCGTTTCGTGAGAAGATATATCGGTAATTTTTACAATGGTCGGAGATTGTCTAAGTTTCCCTTCTTACTAACTACATCTCGATCTATCACAAATGAGTAGGTACAGTCTAAGTAGAGTGCGCCTATATGCAATGCTTGAACAATACCACTTTTATGGCTGTGTGAACAATTGATATATGGAAAACACAGCTGAACTATTTCTGGCGGTAATGTAGTTTGCAGATGCAAAAGTTTAACGAACCAGAAATGACAAATAAGAATGAGCTAAATTGTAATTTCCTTTTTCTTCTCTAGACCCATTGTTTCACTTTCGTGCAAGTGTGACAAAATCGTCCATATTTGTATAGGAAATGATGACATTTAGACTTGGATGGTTGTTAAAAGTGTCCTGGTTAAACTGCTTTTGAACAAGCATTGTATTTTGTTGAAATGCACAGTGTGATCCCGTATGCAAGAGGCAAATAAAAGCAAAGCTGCTTGTTAATTGGTCTGCCCGAATGCGCTTACATTCAAGAAAACTGTAAGAAACTGTAAGGGTATATCAGTGGAACGTGCATGCACACTGAATTCAAATTAGAATTGAATCATGTTACTAAGGTGAAAGAATTAGAATTTATGTTGAAAAAAATCTGAAAAGTTAGGGTCGTTATTGATGAGAACTTAAAATATTCAGGTTTTATTGGAGAATCTGCCCTCCTAGAGAGAAAAGACAAGTAGATCGTAGGGGTTACAGGTCGCAGATTATACACTTTATCGTACCCATTAAGAAATGTAAAATTCCCGACGAAAAGGGGAAGCCATTTCTGACCGAGGAAGGGTTGCAGGGGGTGACACCGTGCCCCCTCTTTGTGCCACCCACAGGCCAGTATTCTTCTCTTTTTGAAAATTTTGCCATTGTCAGTTGGCAACCAGTTCATTTCTTTCAGGCGTCCCAAATCATTTACCCTATAACCTGATACAAATGCATCATCGTTAGTTGTTACGGACTTGTGTTGTTCATTTGTTCTCTCTAGCTATTTTCACAATATGTTTGACAGGGGAAAGGAACTGTAGTGTGAAAAAATCGCAAAAATGATCAATTCCTTTTTGACCACTGCGTCTCAGTGGTTTATAAAATTGGAAGACGAAATGAGTGAAGCAAAACATTGTATACAAACGCAAAGAAACTATTGCTTTTAGGTTGTAACTTTTTGACTTAATCCTTTTGATTTGTAAAGCTTCATTTTGCGTGGGCGTCAAGGAAACACAGAATATGATCAGATGATATTTTGTGTGGTTTATAAGTGTCAATTCAGGCCAAGCGGTGGTACAGTGAAGGAAAGGGTTTATGTACTATAGTATTCACTTCTCTTCCGATCTGAAGGCATTTAAGTGATACGATCTTTTGCCAAGAAAAACAAAGTTATTTAGTTTTATTCAAAATTGACCAAAGTGTGCAGGGCAGCTGATCATGTGATTGTGATACACAGCAATGTGTGTACACAACATATGGGAGGCGATGGCAGAAACAACAGTTTTCTTGCAATAAAAATGGCAAATATTTAAAACATGGAAGTTTAACATAGTTTCGGGACTCTTGTAAACTTCGTAACTGGCAGTGCAGTTTCTTCTATATCTGGTTAAGCAGGGAGTTCCCTGGTATTATATAAGTTATCGAATTAACGAACAAACTACCCCTTCCTAGCATGTTAGTAGCAGAACTTGTTGGTACCCTTGAGGGTGACCAGTCTACCGGACAAAAAGTCACACAGGACCTGACAACTCCGTGAGACACCCAGATGCAAGTGGCACTAGCGTTGTTCAAGATGGCAGGGGAGGGGGGGGGGGATAATTTCTATCCACATTTTTCAGACGGCGGGCGTTGTTTTAACTTTCAACATTCACTTCGGACAATGGTTTCCGAAACCACCTGAGATAAGGGTGGAAAAGACCATAATGGAGGGCCAATAGATCAATGTTGCCCAACAGTCCGACTTGATATCTGCTTTAATATAGTTTTAAATATTATATAGGGACGCATACCCGGTCCCTTCCGTGTCCCTTTGCTGGAGGCCATATGGTAAGCCTATAGTGTTAAGTAACGCAGTTTTGAGGTCTCAGATGACGACAAACCCTAACCCAAACATCGGTGACAGGGTCCTTGGATAGTGTGTACGTTCCCGGTCGAAGTACGTAGTGTCCCCCTGGATAGACAGGCGTCCTCTCACTTGGTATAGCCTGCTATCAAAATTGTTTACCCAGCCGATAATGTCCGTTGAACACCATGCTGACGCGCTTTCGGTCAACCAGTCAACTGTGCTTTGTCTTCGAGGGAGTGATAAATTTTAAGGGACCTGGGTTAAATGGTTATAGGCCACGTTCTGTGCTTCTCAAAAGATGTCAACACATAGCGATGTGTATGCGGGGCAATCTTATTTTTATTGTGTTTATCCCTTTGATGTACTGAATTGATTCTCTTGACAGATGAGAGAACATGACAAAAATGTTGGTGTAGTCTTCCTATGACAGCAATCCTTCCTGCATGATAATTAAAATGTGATGAATATTTACATACTAAATTATCATTATTTCCGCCAATCAAGAAACAGGAAATTGTTGACTATCTTATCTGTGTGATGGATGAGTGGTGGCAATTAAGTGACGAAAGTAAGCGAAGAAAGTTTGTACGATAAAACTAGTAGGAAATTTTGTTCTATTTCATCGTCATGCAAGCGTATAACGTCCTTGGAGGATCATTTCAACTTATTTTTTAACAAAAACGGGACCTTTTTGTAAGTCGAACTGGTCCACGGGTGTCCAGCCTTGCGTTGCGACTATAACAAAACAGATGGGCTATGTATGGAAAAGTTTCGTAAGGATTAAGAGAAAATAGCGAAGATAAGTATGAATGAACTAGAATGGGCAATGTAAGCACTATAGAGGTACATATCATTGTCTGATTAAAGGGCTGATACTCTACGAGTTTCCTGGTGACACACTGGAATGTACGACATGCCGTTCCCAACAATTTATTTAGTTGAGTATGTGTTGGTGAACAAGCATACCATACAAGTTGGTGTTATAAATGTATACGGGGATCATTCGCAAACGTAGTCCTACTATTCGCAATTCGATATAGATTTGGGAAATCTAAATGGAGTTCTCTTCCAAATTGCCGTAAAGGACCGTAGAGGACCGTTCCGTTTATTTAGTGCTTCCACGTGGACGTTCTAAGCAAGTTTTTAACTTAATCTTTTCCTTTTATTTTTTCATTGGACAAACAAATCAGTTTACTGCAGTGTCTATTCCAGGGTTTATTTATTTCAAGGAGGAAGTGTAGAACCCGAGGGAGTGGGATTAGGATTTGTGTGGGTCGGTGTAGGGGAAGGGAGATTAATTACTATCATATAAATGAGCAGTTACAATGTTATTTTAGAATAAAATATCAAGGAAATTGTGACTAAACTCTCATTGTCTAGGCTCAGAATAATAAAAATTGGCACTGAAATTTATAAGGGTGCCAACGTCTTAATTCTATTCCCGTTCTTTGGATCCGCCGCTGAAGTGACAGAAAAATAGAAACTTACATGCGTATGACTTATTTATTCCCAGCACTAATATCATCTGATACGTCGATTAACTATTTCGAGTTGAGTCGTTTCTTGGCCTTTTGCCTAAGATCATATGCCCCCCTAGAAAATATGAGACAAAAGAAATAGTGTTGGGAACATATGTGGCCCCCTCGACAACTAGGCCGGCTACAGGCCTGTATGTCACTTCAAGAATATCATCATCCAAGTGATAAATGTTACACAATTCAAGCGAAGAATCATAAATTTGTTTAAACCCATCTATAACTTTGATCTCCAAAGTCATTCATTTTTCATGTCCTCTTGTCCATGCTATGAGGTGCTCCTCATTAGTTCCATTTCATATCAGCTTAAAATGAATGCGTCATATTAATTCATTTGAAGTATACACAATTAAACGTTTCGTCGCCGAAATATTTCACAGAGGACATTCAGGTGTGATTCACAGCTTGATAACAGGAAGGTTATCAATCCTCGCCACAATGTAATAATTTAATGAAGTAAATTAATGTCCCTGTAGGCCTTACATGGGAACATTCGCTCTTTTCAACAGTTATATGTATCCTCCGATTATTGGCCAAGAAAGTGCAACCTGGCTTTATAAGGTCAAACAGCAGATTCCTGGAGTGGCCCTATAATTAATAACTCCATATCTTTACTTTATTTCAATTTCTATAAATATATGAAAACATTAAACTAATAGAACATTTGTAAAATGTTGGACTCATGCAGAGTAACACAGATGTGTAAAGCGCAAAAACGTGCAAATTTCAAAATTACCTCATATTGCTATGAATTAAATACTGTACTGAACTTTCCATCATAACAATAGACAATGTCAAATGTCGTTTGGGATCGCCGGGATGTGGATTTTTTCCCCAAGACGAATGGAGGTGATTTTCGAAAATTTCCATTGAAATCATGAAGAATAAAAAATGATACTCAGGTTAGGATTAAGGTTAGGGTTAAGGTAAAAAATGTCGCCACTCGTATTGGGAAAAATCGCGCCACCGGGATCACAGGGTTGCAAAAAATTTGCAGTACCGTAGAATATTCCAAGAGGGGATGTATAACTCTTAGCGAATTTGGTAGATATTATAACTATTTTTCCCTGTATCATACTTTGCTAGGTTGAATCCGGTTGTGATAAAAGAAAAAATCTTTTTAAATTCATGATCTCATTTTCTATCATAGTGACCTTTGATCTTTGCCTTGAAGAACTGGCCGACAAGTGCATCACATCAATTGTAGGCCAACCGAAATAATCCTTAATCTGTAGCGTCCGTTTGTTGGCCAACAGTAACTTCCTTTAGAACTGGGACACCTTCAAACTTTGGCCATATCACGCAATTTCCTACAGCGACATGATATATACTTTCAACTATGATATTCTCATTATTTCTCCCAAATTTGAGAATATTTCCTGACGAAGTCGTATCAAAACCATGCACTTAATTTTATCATTTTCTTACCTTACAATCAAATTGGGTCGAACAGGAAACTATCCCATGCAGCCATGACGCCGAGGTTGTAAAGGAAAGGGTTAAATGACAAATGTCGCTATAAGTGATAAAACTGGGAAACCCAGCGTGGGTTTGTCAGTGTGTTTGTAAATGTTTCTTGGTTTTCTTCCAATCAAGTTTGACGTAATCTTTTTAAGCGGCAATCTTTGCGTGATGTTATTTATAAAGTTCAGCACAAAAGTAGTATTGTCTAATTCATGCGATTATGACCCGGACTACTTCACGATACATAAAAGAAATATCCCCTAATTCAGGCCAGTAGCCAGACAAGGTACAGACAAGGGGGATTCTGGGGGAAATATTTTTCAAGGGGCAAGATGTCTCAAAATGTATTGAGCTAATGATAGCCTAATGAAAACTTTTCTAGAAGGAGATAATTTATTTGGGGACCCTACCCCTCCCCTGACTACGGGCTTGACTGAATATAATCAACCACAATTACCATTTGCCACAACCCCATTTCATGTACCAGTGAAATTTATAAAGCATAGTGGATTTGTGTTTTTTCAAACATATACGGTCAGCAGTTCTGGACTTTGAAAATACGCGTACACACCCTTCGTTCCACTCTCATGTTTTCAGTACCTCTGTACTTTTGTTATATTCTCAGCTGCCTTTCTTTCTTTGTAATACGTTCTTAAGGTAGCCGCGCAGACTATGTTCTGTTCACGTAGTGCTAAACCTTAGCAGTGGTATTAGAGCCTAGCCAGTTCTATTGGGAAGAAATTATCATTTAAATCTTTTTGAGGGTAGCTCACCTTCGTCGAAAACACTTCAAAATGACAATTCTTGAAAGTAGTGAGCTATAACGTTATATATACGAAAGTACGAGGGATGTCATTTTTGTGTGCTCTTTGAAAGTTAGCCTATATGTTTTTCTAAGACAAATTGGCACTCTCTGATTATCCACAAATTATTAGGACTAACGGGCGATAAGTATCTATTGCTTCATACAACTGTACGTCTTGTATTATTAACAAGGAAAACTTTAACCCCCTGTCTCGACGAAAGGAAAAACATTAAATTTATTTGTCCGCGAAATTTATGTGAAATAAATAACGCTGTTCCGTTTGTTCCTGGCTGACCTCAGCGAAAGGTCATTGATATCTTTTTATTTATTTCGGTGAGGCTTTGTACTATAATTGTGTAGGCATTTGCATCCGTGTGTTTACAGTGACATACAGTATTTGACTATCATCTTGTATATGCCATCGAAAAGCAGGGCGTAAGTTTCACCAAAATGGGAGAATACAGTACTCGTAGTGACTTTGAAACGCTTGGGGTGCAGTAGAGTCCACTATTGGCGTGAAGACCAGTGGGGGTCCATGTGTAACATCGTGGTAAGGCCCTGGGGACAATCGTTGGATGTTCTTTAGAGTACTCGGTAAAATCATCTACATCAGATCAGTTTTCCTCCCCACCCCTTGAATATGAGCGCACGCCTTGGGCCTTTTAATATGTAATCATCTACGCCTCTGCGTAAGGGGTGTACACGCGCACGGCTAGAAAGTACAGAGAAGCAATTTGTTGCAGCTTATAATATATAACTAAACCAAAAAAAAAATGATCTGTTTTTATTTTACTAGTTGGTTTGTAGTGGTTGTGACAAAACAGAACGGCGATAATATGTATCTCTCGGCAGTAATTAGAGGGCGGTATAACCTATCTATGTAGAGCTCGAATGAAACAAGTTGAACCTGAATGTTTTTCGTAAAGTTTCGAGAGCGTGATACAATTTTGCAGGCGGTGCAGGACCCGGCTAAGTTGGCACCTCGTAGCTACAGTTAGCAGTAAATTTTTGTCCTTGTGATTTTAAAAACATTAAAACAATTTGATAATTTTAAACTGATGTCGTAACATACTAATTACCAAAATGCTTACATATCTGTCAGGATGGCACCTTGATAATGACAACAATATCAGTTTAGGTCAAAAGGTTTTATGGGGCATCTTTAAAGCAACTGAATGTAATAAGGCACAAAGAAAATGAATGGCTATAGATAAAGACATGGAAACGTAAGATTAATCACAAGAAGAAATATAACCTTTTATTCATTTGTTCAAATTGTCAAACATTTCAAAGTCTATAAGCAAATGCAGTGCGAACTGTTAACACAATTTCTTGTCATTTTAAACAAGGCAATTATTACCAAAACTTGTCAATCGGAAACCGATTTTCGTCAAAGAAAACGAGAACGAAATGTACACGTCATGCAGTGACGGAAGCTCATTCCGTCAACTTTCTAGACGCAGCTTCTGCAATGCGCTTCCACGAAAATAAAACTTGCTCAGGGAAATTTCAGACTACTATTATACTACTATTTCCGTTTTCGACTACTTACAACAAGGTTAATCTTCAAACGCCTGCAAACTTGCAACAGTCTGACCCAGTGTCATGAATTCACTTTTTTATTGGACTGTAAAAGTAATATAAAAACCATTGACCGTTGAGGCAAGAAGTCATTTTTGTGCAAAAAAGTATTCGTTACGAGTGTTTGATATATTGTTTCGTTGCATTTTCAACAGATAAACATAACATGGAGATTAGGAAGTTGAACACACCGTGGACAGTTGCAGCTGTATCATTGTATATCATTGTTATATCTATACCGAGTACTTTGACGTTTACTGGATTACAGGTGAGTTCATTTTTGATCATTTGACCAACCAAATATTTCCAGATGGTTTATGTTTTAATGCCTCTATTATATTATTTGATTTGAGAAATATTCATAAGTATGTCTGTGTTTTCTTTTCGATCTACAAAAATGAAAAAAAGTTTTCCTTTTAGCCATGCAGCTTTGGTGCAACCGGATTAGCGAAAGACGTGTCACTTCAGCATTTCCCTCAATAGCTCATTAGCATGATAAGGGAATGAAACATTGCTACTTATATCAAGCACTTTTATTCAGATATGATAATGATAATTTTGTCGACTGTTCTGTAGACTTCGTCAGACTGCTAGGCTAGTATGAAAAAGGCACTGAGTGTTAATATCCAACGTGAAGTCTGAAGGAGTCCTTAGCGGAATGTGCCCAAAAACGTTTCAATTAAACCAATAAGTTGAATAAAAATGGGAACATTTTATTTTCTTATCCCTTCAGGGCGTACTGAAGTTAATAATGTTCCCGTAACCATTAGAAGACTCGAACTGGAACTTTTGCTTATTTTTGAGAAACTTTCCTTTCTCCTGATAGAATTCTAATTGTAGTATTACCTATTACTGCTGGGATTTGCTGATAGTGTGATTATAGAGGTTTGGGGAAAATGCCCAAAATCTTGCATGTTATCATGTTGTTACCATGAAAACATGCCACAAACTGCCTTTATTTTCGGGGTGATTCGAGTAATGCAAACTGTAAATTCAAACATATTAGTTTTTGACGACAAGGCTTCTGAAGGGTCTGAGAGGGGAAGTGTCCCCCACAATTTACTCTTTTTATCCTACTGGGTAGTCCGGCAATACCCTCACCCCTTCCTTATTGAAGGGGTGAAGGTATTGCCGGACTACCCAAACTTTCTTACTATGTAATTATACTAATAGGCTACTTGATGATTCTGTCAAAAGAACCAGTCAAAATAGGATGTAAAAACTGTTCCAACATCATTAATCTCTTTGGCCATTGATAAAAATTGTATCGACTCTTTGGCAATTCTGGGAACTGGAAACAAACTCGGAGGTGTCCCTTAAGGTCTCTAAGGTCAGTATTTTACCCAAATGATTCGATGTCAGAATCAATTCAGTTTATAAGAAGCAATGAACGATTGGACAGAAAACGACAGGAGAAAAACGATACGAATTGTGTCAATATTGTAGGGGTCACGTTCATTTCACTATAGGCAATCATGAAAACTATTTTTTATAGAAACTGTCAGGAAGATTGCAGTGATTTCGTAGGTAGGATTGGTAATGGATACAAACTGACCAATGAGACTCGCCAAAGCTAGCATAATACAGTGACGTGTCTAGGATGAGGACCAGCAGAGGCAACCACATAAATACCGAAATATTCTCGAATATACAAACATCGTTAAAAATGTTGTATACATCCAAAAATATCAGGAGTGAAATAGGAGATATTAATCTAATAATTTAGCTTTTGCGTAGAAATGAATTTATCTCTTTATTGTTCATCCAAGACATACAACGCTTCCAGGGAAAGCAGTGGCCCCAAGTTGGAGAAGCGTACCCCCCTCCTATTCCCGGTTAACCATGTGGCAATTTGTATTGTTGAATTGTTAAAATTAAAGCAAAACAGCTAGCACAATGATGTACTTTTAATGTGAAATATTTATGTTCAGAATTATCATGAAAAAAACAATTTGAGGAAAATAAGAGAATGTTCAAAAGATTGTTAGGTGGCGCTTCAAAAATGAAGTTGCGATAGCTTTTTGAATAACTTAAGTATGATTAAGCATACCCTCATGGTATCCCAATTTATAAATGGTCCTATTAATCATGTAACAATATGCCAGATAAAGTCATTGGTCTATCTGTCATAATTATGAAATACATTCAGAAAAATCATGACAGACACTAGACAGGGAAACAAGAGATATGAAAAATTTAGTTGTTACGTCAAATAAGGTGTTACTGCTTTATCCTTTAGTCCTTCCTTTGAAGGAAGAGAATGCCATATCATCATTATCGTAACACTTTATTCACACGAGCTAGGGGATAGGGGCTTCCCCCTCCGTACTTCAGGCAAAGCCAAATTCTAAGGCAGATTTTCGGAAAAAATCTGGCAATTTTCTTGGCAATTAGGGTTTTTCTCGGGCAAATAGAAAAATATCCCATGCATTTATGCCTATGCGAGGTAAAGGTGGAGCAAAACCATGGACAGATGTTACCAACAGCCAGGCCCGTAGCCAGACAAGGTAGTGAAGATGGCGAGGTAGCAGCTACCAGGAGAGGGGGTGTGAAAAAATTAAGGGGCGAAATATGCTTTAAGGTAACGTTCCCTTTTCATTGTTTAGATGGGCGAAATTTTTAGGTGGGCCCCGCCCCCTCTTTTGGCTACGGGCTTGCAAATAGCTATTCATTATCTTCGCAAGCAGTTTTGACACCGATGCCTGAATTTAGATATCGGTACAGAACATAGACTTGAAACAAGTCTTAAAGACAAATCCTAACATTCAGCACACGTCATGGCTAGATTTAATACCAATCTCAAATTAATTTATATTCTACTTTTCTTTTTTTTTCTCACTATTTATTGAAGAGACAAAGAATATAAACGTATTCCTTTATAAAAGAAGGAACAATGACATTTTGGCAGATTAGAATGGGATCGTATAACAATCAGTTTTGCTTTTGAGATTTTAAGGGGGGGGGATAACTTTACATGAGCAAGACTGATTTCTTTGTCCGATGGAATTCTTACTGTATTGGTTGTGCATACACGACTCCATGTGTTCTGTAATTTTTTCACTCAGAGGAGTCATCTCCGATGATATACCTTTTCAAAGCGAACCACGCATTCAACCAGCCTAGGACACTATATCTTCGTAACAGGTGTCGAATATGTAACTCTTTGCATGTACATTTGGTATCGAGTACAGCAAACATGTGTTCAGGGCGTCCGTCGGGAGGGCAAGCAGGACACCTTTCAATCTTCAAACTCGCTACTTCCACACTGCATATTCAAGAAAAATAAAAAATTAAAAGTAAACGCTCCCAATAGCCTTTAAAGGACAAATATAATCAAACAGTTTAACAAACTAAACTTACAGTTTATTGTACAATAGCCTTCATCAATTATCCTATGACTAAACTTTCGTGTCTATATTTTATAGCTACATCAAATTTTTGATGACTTCCCATGAAGGTTAACTGACCTATTTGCTTCAAGGTTTTATTTTGTTTCAAAATCAGAGGAAGCTTTCAAATTACTCGTTTATGAGTAAATTTTAGTTTACGAAAGGAAAAGATAAACTAAGTTTGTTGTCAATCCTGCAAGAATAATACATGGTTTGAAAAACTCCGTGCAAGGTATCCATTATTCTTTTAGGCAGTAGTCGAAGGAAAAAGTAACAATTTTTCTTTCAGGAAAAGCTTTATGACAAAGAGTTTTCTTTTCTCATCGAAAAAATGTGAAATAATAAATAAGTAGCGGCCTTATCTTGGGGCTTTATCTTTGTCGATGTACTTTTTAGGGACGAAAAATACGTAAAGGACCCTTATATAATTCTAGTTGCTTGTGATCTTTTTGTTTTTACAACAAAATATCATTCGTTTCTACCAGATAGCCAGAGTGGTCATTTGGTCATCCTTCTGGTCAGGAATAAAAAATATATTTTATTTTGAAACTTTCATGCTCACCTCCAATAAATTTTAGCAGCATCTATAACTTATGATTGACGTTTGAGACAAGTTGACGATATTTTACTGCAAATTGTAAAGTCAATAAAATTGCGCTCTGTAATTACTAAAGTCGTTTTAAGCCTGCTCTTACCACTTGTTTAATAAGAGTGATAAACATTTCGGCTGCTTAGCAATGACGCACCGATACTGGTGTCATGCACGTGCAGTAAGCTTATGTGTGCCTCAAGTGACTCTGTCCCGCCTTCCTGATGTCTGGTGCAACCATAAGTAATAGACAAGTTTACAATGTCAAAGCAGCATGTCACAGGAGTGTGCTTGACTTTTCGATAGTATCTCTCCTCAATCAAAAGTGTTACTTGGAGAGTTTTGTACCGTTCATCTCTGAGGATATATTGTTAGTAAAATGTGGATGACGTAGTTAACAAGTTAAAGAATAGACCGTTGCATTTCACATAATGATGTAACAAGATAAAACTAAGATTTTGTATGGAGGCAGGCTCGTAGTCAGACAAGGTATTGAAGGGGTGGCTTGGGGTGAAAATGCGACTCGGAGTGTGTAAAAATGTGTAAAGCCAATGGCAATTTGAAATTTTCTATAGGGGGCGAAAATTCTTCTAAGAGGCTTCGGCCCTTAGCTCCCTTGGTTATGGGCATATATGGAGGGAGGGGTGACGCGGGAAAGGCTTTGAACTGTTGAAAGAGTGGCATTTTCCGGTGACCATTACCCCGCGGAGTGGACTCTGTTTGCTCAGGTCCTCAGCTTCTCAAACAAGGAATATACCGTACAGCCTGCTACGTAGACAAGGTAACAATATACTTCTCTGAACTATTTCCTGGATGAAACGAGAAGGCGATTAAACCAGCATTCACCCACGGTCCATTTTATGTGGTTACTCTGTTTAATGGATGGTTAACTAGGTAAAAGTAACGCTGTTTTAGAGTTTTCGTATTCGGTAACAGCACAAATGTTCATTTCGGCTCACTGATTCAGATTTGAGATAAATGTGTGTGTAGAGCCGAGGGGAGGGGGGGGGGCTATGAGGGCAAATACCATGTTGGCAGGTAAAAGCTGTATGTTAAAATTTTGCTTTGGAAGTTATTGGGACCATGATGATGATCCTGTCTTCCTTGCTGGTGCCTTTGACAATGTAATTTAAGTTCATCTCATCTTAAAACATCCGTGTGCATGTTTGTATATTAACCATATACTACCATTCAACCCAGTTAGGGCATGAGGGACTGTAGGATTCAATAAAGTTTATAAGTCAATTGGAACTGAAATCATCGGTACATTTGCTGCGGTGGCAAAATTAATGAGATGTTACATAAACACGATTCTACTCCGGGCTATTTGATGGTTAGAATCATAACCCGATTTCTCTGCCTCTGATATACGTGCGATATAGGCGTGCTAGGCAAAGAATAGGGGCTACGGGTCCTCCCCCTTTCGTGCAGAAAATGCTCTTTTGCCGGAAAACAAGCTCTTTTTCAGGGAAAACTTGTAATGTCGCAAAATCACTGAAATTTCCGGCAAAAGTGCTAAGATCCTAAATGAAAGGTAGTTTTAATATATCTACGGGGAAGCTATATGTGAAAAGTTTTCCTTATGTGGAACTAAATTTTGCTAAACACGTGATTACCATTCTCTAATGATATGCAAATCGTTTTAATTCTACAAGAACATTTCCCTTTTTAAATGGTAATATGTCAAATTTCATGTTAGGGTTTAGAAATATCATGGAAAGATATTAAATGCGAGGGTGATTTCAATTTATTTATTTCTTTTGAGTTTTCTACAATATAACGGTTCTAGTCAGGGAACCATGTGAAGGGCACTAGACTGCCAGACAAACAGTAAAAGCTGTTATAGTGACCATGTAAGAAGAGATTTGATTGGCCCAACTAGATTAGATTAAATTTCACTTTATTTATCCGTGAAGGAAATTTAAAAACTCGCACAGACAATTCAAAGTATAGAAAAGGAACATAAGGACGTATAAAAGCTACAATAAAAACACAAGAGGATGAACAGCAGAAATACAAGATTATAAAACCAGCTGCACTTTACCACCCGGCAAAAAGAGCCCACCAGTTTACAAACACCGAGCATGGCTAAAGGAAAATCCAGTAAGATTACGCATAACATCATAAATCACAATAAAATGGATAAAAGAGCGTAAAACTAGCAGTGGAAGGCCCTACTAAAGTCATTAACAATGAACATTCTGTTTAATATATTTTTGCACTAAGGATAAAGAATTTCTGTATGTAATTTAGTGATCATCAATGGGAGGCAGTCTACCAGTACCTTTGTATATACGTTTCTCCATGAGTTGATCATGCAGCGGGTGGCTGCTAAGGGTGAAATTAAGGTTAGCTGAACCAGGAACCACTTTCAGGCAAAAATTGTCTCCTGGTTACCTGGTTTTTGGTGCCAGCAGGAGACACTTTGTGTTTACCAGGTGACCGAACCAGCTACCAGCTACAATGATGCACACATATTAGGGACTTCAAGGATGGCGGGCGCTACTTTCGGTAAAAGTGGCTCCTGGTAGCATAATTTTTTAGGTCAAGGGGCGCTGATTGGTTGGAACGAGCACCAAACACTGCCTGGCGCCCGGTAAATATCACTCTTGGTGGCTACCATCGTACAAAATGAAGCTAAGACTGATGCTTCAACTATGATGCTTCAAAATTCCAAGGTTATTGAGATTGTATGTGCCCTGTAAGGGCTTTGGGGGTTGGGGGTAAGATGGAAGGGAGGGTTAAGGTCCTTAGGGCACTTAATGGATTACTAACATTGTCTTCATGTTAATAACTGGGATCAATCTCTTTGATTACTAAATACACCGATGATCTTTATGTCAAGCATGGCTATTAAGTACTTCCTGCTCATCTTTGACAGAGGTGAAGAAGGCATAGTTCATTGTTCTCATTTCCAAAGATCGACGACCTCAGAGCACCAAAGTACTATCCTGGGGGTAGTATTCCATGCGCAGGGAACAAACCTCAAACCACTGCGCTAATAGTTACCTTATGTAACGTATGATTGTTTGCATATCGAATAACCCATACAGAATAACTGCCATCTGAATGTCGTTTGCACGAGGCCGGGGATAAAAATGTTCGAGATATTCTTATCCCAAACGGAAAGGTATGAGGATGTTAAATCATGTATGTGAGCTTCGTAAAGCCAGGGAGCTCTGAGGGATTCAGCTCCCTGGTAAAGCAGACCCGATAGCGGATTTTTCCCATGACGAATAGGGACGATTTTCGGATATTTCCACTGAAATCATGAAAACTGAAAAAAAATGATGCTCGGGTTAGGGTTAGGGTAAGAAAATGAAATTACCCCCATTCGTCCTGGGAAAAAAATCAAGAGAAGTTCGTCTTCAATATACGCTATGCCTATGAATATATACTACTATTATTGGATGAACCCATAGGCGTAGGAAGCTGATCTCTTCCTGGGGGAAAGGTCTTAAAAGAGGGGGGTGTCCTAGCCCTCCTTTGGAAAAGTTTTGAATGTTTGAGGGTCCTAAGATGCAATTTTGTGCAACATATTCGGCAAATTTGATGTAAATTGCTGCAATTTTTGACATTTCATACACAGGGAACAACTAAGGGGGTTTTTCGTCCTTGGACTGAGGGGGCTTTAGCCCCTCAGTCCCAAGTCCCCCGCTTCCTACGCCTATGGATGAGCCTATTTAGTCCCCCGACTCGTCCGTAACCAGCTTGCAAATTTTTGAAAGTTAGCGTGGTTCGGCGGGGCATAACTTCTGTTGACCGACTGCATGGCCAAGTGGTTAGAGCATCCGACTTGCAGCTGGAAGGTCTAGGGTTCGAATCCTGGCCGGGTCA
>WURT03172973.1:0-10433 GCA_009936505.3 Holothuria glaberrima | reverse complement strand
GGATTGCAGTGATTTGACAACAAAATTGGTCACCAACTTCACATACTAGACTGTGCAGTGCACTCTTCGTGTTGGGCTATAGCCGGGGTCCTCAAAAGCCGTTCTGGCATAGCAGTTTGCGATATAAATGAACACAGTAGCGATACAAAAATTAAAAAAAAATGTTAATTGCTATACGACATAAAAAATGCATAGCAGTTTTGCTATGCAAAACAACATCCTTTAGGCAAACCCTTGTAATAACGTCCTTGAGTATGCTACTCTGAGTCTCAGTTAATTTAGTGTTAACTTACTAGTGATAATAAAGATGTAACTTCCAGGCATTTTGGTAAACCAGAATTTCTCTCACAAAACTAGCTACAAAGTATTTGTATGCCTCCAAGCTTTTATATCTTTAAAGTCTTATGTGTAAGGTGATGTTTTATTTACAAGATAAAAGAATATGTCCGGATATTGTAAATTTGGGAGTGTAACGTTAGAAGCTTTCGCAAAGTCATTGAACATCGACTTGGGAATTAAATAAGGATCCTCGGTTCCTCCATCCAATTGATCTCACTTTTGAACGTAATGTTCCTTGTGTTTGTCGTCCAACTTATCGGTAATGTTTGACAAAAGGACTAGAGTTTCTTCCAACTTTTTCCACTGAAATATTGAACTTAATCATACGCACATACAGTAAGCTACTCTACATGTGTACAGTACACCGTCGCCAAGTGCATGCTTGACGGCCAACACGGCTGGTAAACAAGAAGTCACGTGATATTGTAACGTCGGTGAAAAACCTCTATAGAGCAGGCTTCCTCAAATGGAGGCGCGCCACTTGTGGCTCGCGACGTGATTTAAGGTGGCGCGGAAAAAATAAGAGAAGAAAATTAAAAAAAATAATTTAAACAAAAAAATTGAACAAGCTCAATAAAAAATTGGTCTCACAGAATAGTAACATTCCTAACCAAGTCAATCAAGTTTATTTTCACTAGTATAAATAAACAGTGCACAACACACAATTAGTGCTTTGATTTTTCCAAGATGACAGATCTTCTAAATGCCACTTCAGCCATTAGGTAAGTGCAAATTGTTTTTCTTTTTTTGGTAGTTTCTTGGATTTGACGCAAAATTCCCCACTTTGAGATGTTTCCGAAAGTTACGTTAGCCAAGAAGATTTGCGTAAATTTTGTGGAAAAATTTGGTTGGGAAATGGAACAAAATGATCCACCATGCATCTGAGCCCTTTCTGAAACACAAAAATTTTCAAAAGGGAGGGGGACACCCTCCCCTATACCCCTCCCAAAAGACGGCGATCACTGGGACATTCAATCAAAACAAATTCTCATGTGGCACTTCAGTAAAATTATTTGAGAAAGCTCGGCTCTAGCTTGACACGGCAGCTACTGGCAGGCGGTTTCACGCTTAGACGTCGTATTCACATAATGGGAAATTGCTATGGAGTAACGGGAACCGCTCTTCACAGTTCAAGTTACTCTGCACATTGCATTATCTCGATATCCATACGGTGTTTCCACTCTTCCAGAAATTCGGAGGATCCATGGCTCGTCAAGGAAATTCAGGAAATCCAGGATACAGTCCGAATTAACGAAATTCGGGCATAGTATGTAA
Source organism: Holothuria glaberrima (assembly GCA_009936505.3). NCBI lineage: Eukaryota > Metazoa > Echinodermata > Holothuroidea > Aspidochirotida > Holothuriidae > Holothuria > Holothuria glaberrima. The sequence goes on along the minus strand of WURT03172973.1, from coordinate 8,819 downwards.
ACTCAACCTAACTGAATTCGCGTAGAAATGATACTATTATAATGAGGATAAATTGGATCTTGGATCCATTGCCGTTCCAGGGAAATCAAATTCTCGTGTAGGGAAACACTGTGTCCACATGTAAGAGCGCCGATCGACCATGTGTAATTTCTGTTTACATTCTATTCAACTCATCTTATATGTTACACCATTTTCCATCATGATTGCTTTTTTTCTCATTTATTGAGAAATTGCAGACATGATATCCCTGTTTCAAGACTGGGTACATGCAGCTTAGAGCACTCGGGAAGTGCCATTTTCGGCCATCGGGGGGGGGGGGTGAAAAACCCAAAATTTTCTTGTATACGCTACGCGCCAACTGATGGTGGCGCTTCGCTTAGATAGTAATCCCACTAATGAGTAACAAACAATTAGTCTCTGCCCCCAAATTTCTAGGCGTCCGTACGCCTATGCCCCACGGTAAAGATACTTAAAAAAATTTGTGGAGAATATGAGTTCGTTAAGAGTCAGTGTCCACTTTCTGGACAATATAGTGATCATAGAAAGTCACTTCCTGGACACTACAGTGACTATAGAGAATGGTTCACCCAAAACAGACTTGTTCAAACAACCATGGACAAGCACAACTACCACGAACTAGCAGATCTCCACCATAATACTCCGTATAGCCAAGCTCTCTGCATCAAACGCATCTGTTCCTCTGAAACAGACATTGAAATTTGCACCAACAAACTGTCTAGTCACTCCCGAAATAGACAGTACTTTCCATTTTCGATTGAAATGATACCCAAACGTCAAACATACTTCTCGTTCTGAAACTCTGACATACAAAGCCGTCAGTCTAATTCTATATGCTACTGGTAGCTGAGTATCATCCCGGTCTACCATAACTTGGCAAACTCATTCAAAAACATTTGCCAATACCAGGAAGTTGCTATTTGTCAAAAAGCAACTCCCTGATTATACTTTAGAGTACGATTCGCCTTAAAAGCATGTTCTGTTGACCAAATTGGATGTTTAAAAAAGAACAGGAAAGTTTTCTGTGTTAGGCAGTGAAAACCCCATCTCAGTAGCACCTTGCATTTTGAAGATACGAATTTTTGAAGAAATGCTACATTTTCAACTTCTGCAGTGAATGATGGGAAATCTGTAAGGTCAACTGGGCAAATTGGTTGGGTGTAGCTTTTGTATTTCTTTATAATGTTGATATCACTATGTTGATAATTTTAGAACTTAATTTTCTGTACCATAAGTATGGAACAGTTTTACACTGTATCTACACGGAAAAGCATCTTAACATTCCATTAGTATCAAATTTCAATAACAAACAAGGTATCCAATTATAAAGAATAACAAAAGGAATCTGGACAATTTGCCCACTTTGCTTCATGTTCTGTGACCCTGAGGAAACCTGGAGGTATTTCTTGTTAAAAGTAACCAATCTTAAGGAAGAGATTTCTTGAGTTAGGAAAAGAGTTTTGGTATGGGGTTAGGATGAAATGTAAGGAAATTTTGTATCTTTCATATGAGACCTACAAAATGCTACCAGACAATACCTTTAAGTCTATCTTTCCCGATCCCGTCGTTTTTTCCCTTCTCTAAAATTTACCGGCCACTTTCGATTGTGGTTGTCCACCTTACCTGTCCAACTGCAACACTTGCACTCCTGTTGATTCCACTCAATATTTCCACAGCTATCAAACTTCACGCACTTTCCGAATTAGACAATTAATTAAACATTTCCCCTAAAACGTCATATATCTAATCCACTGTAATATATGTAGAACGCAGTACTCGGGGAATCGAAAAACTCCCTTAGAATGAGAATGATACAGCACAGGTCATCAAGTACAACCAAAGAAGATCAACTGTTGAAAACCATTTCAGTCTGTCAATTTAGCGCATGATTTCGTAAAAAACATTACGTGTCATTTCTGTCGACCAATACGAGCCATGATGGACAGTCAAAGCTAGAAAGGTAAAGGAAGTTGTTTGAAATTTAATTCGTAGACTACGTTGCCATTTTGCCCAACTGTCCTAAAAGATTTACCAACATACTGAAGAGATTACGAATTAACTGCAGAATACAAAGCCCTTCTAAAAAGCAACCTTTTAAGGGTATCACTCCCCTCATCCTAAGGGCCGAAGCTATATTTACTCTTTCAAAAGTTCTTGTGATAAAAACCTGTCTTACATTGGCAAGATCATGGAGCTACATGGGAGACATTTGGGAACCAGGATAAGGGAGCATTAATGCGGTAAATTTACTATTCATGGCCACATTTTCCTTATGTACATTGTAAAAACTGTAATGAAAGCAACTTTTCAGTCATAGGAACTGGCAGCACTGATTTTGAGATTAAGCTAAAAGAAGTACTATATATTAAGAAGTATGCACCTAGCCTGAAAAGACAACTATTCCAGCATGTATCTCTGGAGTGGCGGCGCATTCGTAGTCACTGTGGTCGAACATGAAGTGAGTGTTATAATAAGAACTTGAGTGTTATAATAAAAACTTGTCAATATGAGTTTTTGAAGTCATTGCAAGTAGGTATTGTTATGGTAAAATTGTCTAAGTCAACTGAGCTCCTACTAGAACCCGGCTCCATAGCACAAACGATAAATCGATATACTTCTCTCTATATACCGATAAAGTAGAATCAGGGAGCTCTCTTACAGCTCCCTGGTAGAATATACATAACGGGTATTTCCCAGGTGGAAAACTTGTAAAGTTTGCGTATGGATGTGATTGAACAGGAAATGTCCTTAAGACCTCATGTCAGGTGTATCACGTAAGAATCAAGCTTTTTTTTTAGCTTTCAATGAAAGGTGCAGGACACATTCTAGTGCGAGTTGCTCGTTGGTATTATACAGTTATGAAAGTAAATAAGGATATTTCGTTACATCGACATTACGTAAAAGTTCCTACTTTTTGTACATGTCTGTGAAAACAAGAAGTCTACAGACTGTACTCGAATAGCGTATCCTTATTCCTCTGGATCTTTCTTACGCTGCACAAGACTATAAACAACGAAACGAAGCCGGTATGTAAACACCACATGGGTTTCCTGTTGTAGTGTGTTGACACTGAATAGTTGACATGTGTGACTAGGCGTACCTACGTCTGAAGTAGGCTACTGGGTTATTTCAAATACCATTGATATGGCTTTAACTCTTTGCCATTTAATTAACTTGAATGCATGCAGATAAACACTTTTAGATAGAACACTCGACGTGTTGTTCATGATTTATGTGTATCCTCCTCGCTTAGCTAATTAATTACACATGTGCCGTTACATTAGTAAAAGTAATCTTGTACATTTGAGGAAAGGCTCACCAGATCCAGCCATACGTTGAGAGTTATGACTTGATTCTTTTCATCCTGAAAAGAAAGTAAAAACATGAAGTTAAATTTTTATCTTGATGAATATTTGTCTTTTAAGAACGATACATTGTCAATTCACCTCTGTGTAACATTTCTAGGTAAAAGCGACGTCGCCCTTTCTTATTTGTGGAACCTAAAAGATGGAGTAATTTTATTGACGTAATTGCAAATGAACTGTGAGCATAACTGGTCACTTCAGCAGGAAGCTATAACCTCCGAGCTTATAGTTCAACGAACTTGATGCCACACATTTTATCAGTCGATATCGGGGATTAATATTCACAGCCCCTAGACTACGTAAGTGCAAAGCATGATTTTCATTCGAGTTTCCAAATTGTTCAGACTTGTAGACTTGTAGCTTCAATGCTCTAACTTGCGAGTAGGTCCCTGCAGTCATACGACAATGACGCGAGAGCTTCGTCACTTAATTACTATGAATTCCTAGATGATTTCACAGATTTATCGGTCAAGTGCGCTCCTAATTTTATCAACGACAATCGATAATTTGCTGTCAAATTGATCGATCGAACAAGACGATGTTTTTCAACGCGTTCCCTTTCCCGTCGTCTGATAAAATGTAAGACACAAGAAACTTTCTAATATGTTTGTGGGTTACAGTATTCGCGTTACTTCGATTCGGATGAAATTCAATCCACCGATAAGCTCTGATAGAATCGGTTGCAAGTGTCCAGTCGAAGCTAGTACAGCGGTTATGTGAACGTTAATCATAGGACAGCTTAAGCAGTGTTATTGCAACATTTAGAAGTCCGCAAGAGAAGCAATCACACGAATGTTAAATCACTGCTGCGTATTGTGATACCCTCCGGAAATGCGCAAATCCCTTGGGATTTTATGTTTAGTCGGAACACATGACAGGCTCACATGCTAATCAAAGACGCTTTTAAACGACCAAGAAACACGAGACGTGCAATACGCAACACATGTCAGTCTTCAGAAGATAGTGTCTATCGAACAAATTCGCACATTTCAATGGTAACATTTTGTTTAATGAGATGTCATAGGTTCCAGATTGTTTTAGGATTACACGCACACATACACACACAACCGAAGAAACTTAAAGTAACGTTCCCCACCAACTGTCGATATTGCTGCTCTCATCAAAGAAGCAGAGAAAACACGGATCTATCAGCACCGTCTAGAAGCTGGACAAGGTGTTAAAGGAAGTGGCCAAATATGAGTGCCACTGAGTAGTGAAATATTGTTCTCAAGACACAGAAATATTTTATGGGGGAACTCTCAGATCCCCCTGCGTGAGGCCATATAAAAGTTAACAAAGTACTAGGAAGTCTCTGCTTTTGTGGACAGAATGTTGCCTTTTGAGGTATGTACAGCATTCCAAACAGTGTTTTTTTTTCACAAATTATGCCATGAACAAGCGACTGGTGAGGATTCCGATAATGTTTTTTGATAAGCTTTATTTCATTGTTTTCTTTACATCAATCCAAAGTAGCCTCAAGTGGTGAATGGAGATTTGAGGATATATTCCTGAGAAAAAAAAACTACACATTCTTTTTACTATAGGAAGTCAGGAGAGTGATAACATTGAACGCAGTACCGATACTATTTTGTAACGACGAAGGTTTCAACTCACGCGAAAATGATACACTAGAAAACATATAATGTATCTGGATAGTTACAACGATAAAATGTGTTTAATGTAAACTTCACATTAAAATACTGAAAGTGTTAGGTATAAACTGGACTAAATGTTCCTTATGAATTGGATCACATAACAATTAGTGTTACTATTAAATCTGTAAAACTTGAGTTTCACTTAGGTGAAGCTGTCATATAGGTTCATTTGTGAATGTTTTGCAACTTTATTACCCCATCGAGCAACAACGAAACGGTATAGCTCCATGATTACACTGCCCACTCCTTATGGCACTTGACTGCACTGGACGCCCCCGGCACTTTAATTACGTGTCTTTCATGGCAGATTGCTATAGTGTAGACTTATTCTACTAGCAGTTATAGTTCAGAGTAAATTGTTAAATAGTTAAAGACAAGTCTTCCGTCTAACAGTTGAATACAAGCTTCGCAAGACAACCCAAAGTAAGACGAGGGCTTGAGATTCCGTGCTTTGTGAGTATATACCGGCTAACTATCCCCCACTTCAAGAGAAAACTTGAACAGCTCTCGAAAGTACTAGCTACGACCCCATAAGGACACGCAATCTAGCTAGAGCCCCTCAGACAACCTTACGATAGTACAAACAAAAGCTGCCTTCTGGAATGGCTTCTTCAAAATTTACTTGATATTTGTTCTTACTTCCTTGAAGTGTTAAACGTATCAATGTAATAGACGTTACTAAAACGGAGGTTGGCGTGCTTATCTATGTTGCAAACCCAGAGGTTTCAAATTCCATCTGTCTTCGAAAGCGTGTCGTTGTTTATCACTGTTGGATGAATCAAATGCAGGTGTTTATCACCTCCCTGTTTTCACCCAACATTCAACATGCCTTGTCTTTTCTCGAATCGCCCGGATGCTAAAAGCAGTAATCTTGGGGCTCCCCGAATGTCTGGTTTTGGGTTCGGCTGATGCTTATAGTGTACCTGGAGACGATGAGATTAAACCGTAACACCTTTTCTTGTTTGCTCCAAGCGTTAAATGAGATGTGTTATGTTTCGTAGTTCATTTTGTTCCAGATCTAGCGACCACATCCTCGTTCCCTTGAGCAAGAGACGACCAGTGCCACATTATCAGGAAGATATGAAGATTGAAATTAATGATATCATACACGCAGTGAACCCACTGGTTGGAAGTTAAAGGAATATACATGTATAATGACAGAAAACTCAATAAGAATAAACTACGTGAGTGAACTCCATGCAGGTACATTTAAGTTCCGTAATTTATACATATATATATATATATATATATATATATAAACTCCTGATTCTAGTCACGCTTTTGTAGTGATATTTGCAGGTGGAAATCATCAGCACCTGAAAATTTAGCAATTATATGTACCTGCCTGATCTGTCAGGATATCCCCTTTACACATCTTAAATATTACCTTGACAAATATTAAAGCTGTTAACACATAATCTAAATACTTGAAATGTTGATGTGCTTACGTGAGAAGAATTGATTTTTGAAAGTTTACACATCATGTCACAAGACTTAGGTATTCCTTTGTAGTGCAATGTGTGAGGAACATCTTACAGTTTCCTTTTGTTGGGAAGCTATCCTAACCCAAAGAAAGTTTGCTCGCAGTAAAATAAAGCATGTGATCTCTCTTTCCCTGTCTATCGGGTGTGATGCATGTGAGGAGCAGTTTAATACAATGCATAGTTCAGCGTGAATCAAACTATTTAAATATGAACACACAAACGTTGGGACAGACAGAGGAATAAGAATACCTAGCATGATACAAAACCAATTGTACTTATCTAAAGTAGACGGCTTGACTCAGTTTGAATCAAGAAAAAACAAGTTTTAAAGTATCCCTCTTGGTCATGGAATTGAATGTTGTATAATTACGACTGTCCTATTTCTATAAGCTTTTATATTTACTCAAAATTATGTATTGCTTTCAAGGTTCCAAGTTTTTCAAATTCAAATTCAAAACAAAAATCCTCACCAAGGTGCAATTGTATACCTATAAAAAGTCTCACTGGTTAGTTAGACAGGTGGCTCCCAGGGTATAGAAGTATCTGACATTTAAAAAAACGCAAAGACATTACTTTCATTATAAGGAAATTTTGGTTTTCTGTATTCTAGCATTAGGGATTACATGAGCAGTATTTACTATGATTAGAAGACATCAAAAACAAGTTACCCCTCTGAAAGAAATGTTTTGCAGGGCAAATATACCTCAGGAGGAGAATGTCTTTTGAAGGACCCGAAATGGTTTTCGAATAAGTAAATGTTCGATTTTTAGCTTGAAATTAGGTTTCTTTCTATATGATTGCCCAGGAGTATTAGAAAAACGTGCCAGTTTTGTAATTGTTTGTATGCCTTTAAAACATTAGAATGTTTGAAACGTCAGATTTCAAAGTCAAGTAAGTGTCGGTGGGAAAATTCAATTGGCAGTAATCGATATTTTTATTCATTTTGTTAAGCATTTTGTTAGACAACCTGTCAACGTGTTGTTCGTGCTCATACACCTTTAATCTAACGTGAAAGGTTAGGAACGCCCAACGGGTAAGACATATGATTGTTCTCCCTATAGTAAAGAATAGGTTAGACTGACAGCTAGAAGCATGTTCTACTTCCCTAGATAATATCCTCTCTAATTTAAAACACTCGTTACCACCCCGATGACTTGTGACTGAGTTGTCACGAGAAAAAAATTTTTCCTTGTATTCGCCGACTAAAAATTAAAAAGGAGATACTGAAGGAGCTCATTTAGTTAAAGATAAATATTACCTAAATCGACGCATTGTGGTTCTTCGGTAATTTTGCAGCTTGATTGAATAGATTGGTGTTGAAGTCATGCGTTAAGACTTTCTAAGTTGCACAAGGAAAGGGTTTTTCAAAAGATACAATTAAAGGTGTATACTTTACATGTGATGAATTGTGGTCAGAGGCAAAATTCTACTTTTACTAAAGAAGAGGGTGGCTGGGCGTTGGTACGTTGTTTGAGTGTGGAAACATAAGTCTATGTCCGATCAAAATTATCCTAGTCTTCTAAATGTTATCAAGTTCATCAGTAGCCTCACGGTCGATGAGCAATTTTCTCAACCAAAGTACGTGCGGACATGATAACAGTAATACCAAAATGATTCGTGTAAAACCGGACATACGGAGGTGTAATAAGCCAGAGCAGAGTTACCGTTGCGTTCTAGAGGTCAACAGTCATAAGGGTGTCCGGTCCTCCAGTGTGTGAACGCTACCATAGCACACTAAGCACATTGTACAAACCATTTTGGCGGGTAAACAATAAAGCACACAACAACGCACGAAGTAGAATTTGTGTGCTTGCGTAGTAGACTTAAGCCCAGGTCATACCATGCAACGATAACAATTCCAATATGATAATGATTTTAGCATAGAAATAGCTTAAGTGCAATTTCAACAGAGTGGTCACATTAAAGCGATGAACGAATCGACAATTGCAGGAATATCGTTTAAATTTTTGAAGAGCAAAAAACACAAGACAAAACGATAAAATTCTACGCCAGTGAGATGCTTTGTTTACATGTGAATTGCATGTTGTGTAAACTGTGCAGGCCTAGGCCTGTTTGTGACATTATATTTTAGGGGAAGAGCCCGATGCTGTAGGTCAAACAACTGTATGGCTTCACAATGTAAACGAAATGAAGCACTCGGACGTATAGAAAATAAGTGGTAACTTACATTTGTTAAAGAAGAGCGTAACATAGGGATTGTGTAGAATAGTCCGCGGGGTTTCATTATCCGTCGTCCTAGCCTACATCTGGCTTCGCAAAATTAGCATAGCCTATAA
>WURT03172962.1:0-10433 GCA_009936505.3 Holothuria glaberrima | reverse complement strand
CTGCAAGTTCATCATCAAGTGGTTTTGTCATCTCAAAATTTTTTAAAAAAGGAGTAAAATTAACAGGGTGTGCACAATACAGATTTCTGTAGAATGAACATAATTCATGCAAAATATCACATTGATCGGTGACTTCAGAACCATTGTCGTCCATTAACTTAGTAATATTATTAATAGTTTTGTTTCGCCTTTCAAGATTTAAAAAGTACTTCGTATTCTTTTCCCCCTGCCCCACCCAGCGTGCTCTAGAACGAACAAAAATTCCTTGCAGCGGATCATTGTGGGGTCCATTAATCGAGTGTATATAAATAATTGGTTATGCTGTTGGTAATGGCTTCGCCATCACTTGCAAACGGCAGTATATCGTGACTCTTTCCCCTAAAAGGAAGAGGGTAGACTCCACATCGATTTTGTATACACCTCATCGAGCTGGTCATCCAGTATTTACTGAGTACCTAGACACATTTTGCCTACATTCTTATCAGATAATCAACCAATCATATTTAGGCTATTCGCTGCAATAGCCGATTCAGGATTTTTTTTTTTTTTGGCGGTCTATAAAGAGGGTAACCGCACAGCGCCAGCCTCAACATGAATGGGGCTGAGGTCAGAAAATTTAGCGTTCCAAAACCTGTGATTGCAGGATACTGAAGTCTAAAACACAAGTTTGTGGCTACAGCTATAGGCCTCTGTATCCAATTGTCTACACAAGTGCGGGACAGCAAAGTTCACAATAACACTCGTATGTGCAATCATGTAACATACTTGTGTGCAATCATAAACCCGAAACCAGTACGTAATGTCAATTAAACTAAATTTTACAGTTGTAGTTGATCGCATGTCAAGGGCGAGGATACTGAATAGTTTCACAAAAAAGAGGTCCATGACCTAAATCACAACAATTCGAACGCGAAACCCCAGTGTGTGGGGTTTATTGCATGCTTCAGGGAAGGGGAAAGTTTTGATTATATGTTCTCTTCCCGGCGCGTAGAGAAGAAGAAAATGGAGGTGGGGTGGGCACCCCACTGAACCATTTTTTTTTTTTAATTTTGCTATTCACGCTATTACCGGTACGTATAGAGGGCGCGCCGTGTGTGGTAGCTGCATATCTCTTCGCTTGACTTTATTATTACAGATTATTTACAATCAAGTGTTTTAAGGCTTACTAATTGTAAGTCACTGGATGGTGAACTATAATCAATCATGGATAGATTTCCATGTGGTTTTCTGTTGGTGAAATTAGTGTTGGTGATATTATTGTGGGATTTCTATCGATTTGCAATCATGCAGACGCCTAACGGGCCTACACCTATCATTTCGCAACACATTCTTGGGTGTCTACAATCAGGACCCACATATTCGTACTCCAGTGCAACGTTGAAATCATTGCGTCATAGCAAGGAAGCTATTGATCCAGTAGTCAAAAGTAGGATTTACATTGCATCAGATAGTCTTCGTCGTATTCGAATTATTAGAAATTACTTAGATCATGATACTTGTCGTACTATTGTGCAGGCTCTCGTCATCTCACACTTAGATTACGCAAATGCAATATTAATGGGATTACCGGCATGTGACATAAACATATTACAACGTGTTCAAAATCGTGCCGCCAAATTAGTACTTCGTGAAAGTAACTTCGCCAGTACTAAGGTCTACTTAAAGTCTTTGCACTGGCTTCCAATTAATCAACGTATTAAACATAAGGTGCCATCCTTGGTATTTAAATCTCTCCACGATGACGCTCCACTGTATTTAAAGAATTTACTCTATGAAGCCCTTCAACGTAAATACAGATTAAGATCCAGTGATCAGGAGTCAATATCTCTGACTGTACCGTTAACACGTAATTCCACATTTTCTGACAGGTCTTTTTCGGTCTATGGTCCTAAGTTGTGGAATGCCCTGCCAGACAGCATCAAATGTCGTCCAAGTATTGCAATATTTAAATCTAAGTTAAAAACTCACCTTTTTAACGAAGCGTTTAGTACATAGGCCTAGTGGATTTTATTTTTATTGTAAAGCGCCTCAGAAAACATTGGGTTGTTGAGTGCGCTATATTATCATTTACAAATTACAAATTTACTCGTAGCCTATCGCTTATTTGAAGTGTTTATGGACAATCTACCCTAAAGCCCCCAGCTTTAACAATTTCGTCCCTCTGCCTAGTCAGTTGAAGCAGGACCATTATTTAAGTGTCAAATTGGGTCTTTTGTGGCCTATTTAGAAACTATTCAAATGTAATTTGAAGAAGATTAAATGCACAACTCTAGTGCCTACATTTCTAATTACCCCAGAGCTACGGGTTGCTTCACCCCCTGGACTAACATTGCAGCGTTGCCCTAGGAACCTTGTTGAGAGTGCTTATGTCATCCCTATTCCGAACTGTTGTCAAATCTTCCTTGCACGAATGGAAGACGGATGGGAGCAGCATGGGCAAAGGTCAGGTCTGTCGGACTGGGGAAAGGACAGTGACACAGCATCTAAACTTGTTCGATTGCCAGGTAGTCGTGTGATCACCATATTTTCACAACATTCCGTCACTTTTTTGGGCCTACATAACTTAACCTGTACAAAGCCAAAGAAAACCTTACGCCCAAGGTAAGGTGATGTAAATGTGTCCTATATAAGTTTCCGTTTGACTGATCCTTTTTCATTTGTACTTTCCATGTGTAACATTTTAGGCACATGTTTGCATTGAGAGTTTTGAAAAATTTATCCCATTCTACAGTCCCGATGACAAATCGAGAGTGTTTCATCTATAACAGCGATGAATCAGGGGTCTGGATTTGCCATACAATATGAATGAAAGGCTATTATTCTTTGTAACATTCTTTGTAACATTAGGTTCATTTTTTGCCAAATGTTGTAGTTTATGCCCTTCAAAATAAATTCATTGCTTCTCCTTGAATTCATTGATGTACTTGGAGACGACGAAATATTTGAGAAGGGAATATACTTGTGACCCTTTTAGCGGTGACTTTTTTTCAAGGGGCGAGTTTTCGGGGGGTAAGTTTGTTAGACGGTTAGTTCGTAGGAGGCGAGTTTGGTAGGGGCCACTTGTTCACTGGTCCCCGAAGGTCACGATGTACCTATGTTTACCTGTCAAGTCTCTCCTAGAAAACACGCCCCTACAACCTGTCACTTACCCTTACCTTGGAGACTACTTTTGTATGTACTACCTTGCGTACGTCTAACGTATCCAAAAAGTAAAATCTGAATAGCAAGCAGCTCACGTGAGTTAACACGTTTTTACATTATCGGTATTTCCTTTTACTACATTATCATAATCGGTTAATGGAAGTTTTTACATTATCGGTAAACTTTACATTGGCGGTAAGGTTGGGTTACTACCTTATCGGTAATAGTCTTTGTTACATTATTGGCTGTTTTTACATATCGGTATTTTTATGTACATTATCGGTTGTTTTTACATAATGGGTAAATTTATTTTCACATTATTGGACATTTTATCTTACATGTAAATTACTACATTATTGGTTGTAACCAAAGGCTCAGGGAGTATTCATTTCATTGTACAATTGCAGAAAAGAAAGCACTTGTTAAGACATCGCCACTCACGTTTGAGAGGTAGGTTATAAAGCTAACGTGAACTTTCACTTTGAATAACGTGCACTTGATGTAATTCATATGAACATTTATAGAACGACCGATACGTTTGGCCAGTTTTAGTTAAGATTAAAAAACTGTAATTACAATAAACCGTAAGGTTATGACCGGAAATGATTTGTCATAAAGCAATGAGAAACAGTTAAGTCAGACTATAGTACAGTCGAATGCCGTTTTCGGAGCTTGTGCTCTCACGTCTACACAGTCAAAGTGTCCATGTGTTTGACATATATACAAGAATGAACGTACTGCTAACAGCACTGTTTGCTTTCTGCCTCCTTTCTGCCATCAGTAGAGGTAAGCTTCCATACTTTGTCTTGCAATTGTAGCAGATTAATGAAGTTTATGTATACTATTAAAAGTCGTTTGCGTTTTCAGGTATCAGTGGTTTGACTACATGTACAGGAATATCTGCTAATGAAATTTGTGATATATCCACATGCCGCATTAATCAAGCAGAGTCAGTGTGCTTTATTTGCAATATAAGCCGTGACACCAGAAGCATCAGTTGGCACAGTGGCAATAGAAAGCTAGCAAGAGAAGATTATAACACTGATTCAGTTCCGGCCGGTGGACTCGTTGTAAATGGATGCGCTTCGAAGAAATATTCTCTTAAGATACAAAGGCCAAACACCAATCACACTAATGCACCTTACTTCTGCAAGTGGAAAGGACGGATAATATCAAAATTTTGTCTAAAATTAGAAGGTAATGTCGCATTGTTCTCCATGTTTTTATTGAAATAGAAATTTTTTCATACGTTCAGGATTACAAGTTGATGGCTTTATTCATTTTGATGGGATAAACTTCTTGCCTTCAGTTAAAGAACCTTTGCAAGTAATAAAAGATAGCCTGCAGATTGGCGCTATGAACCCATGGTCAAATTGTATCAAAGAGAGTGGTATACCACTTACCAGAATTTCAATAGTCCGTTTGATTTTAATAAAATTTGTCTTCAACGGGAATAACTGCATTTATTGTCCTCTTTGCCTGGATATCCCCTCCATAAGCACCAATAAGCGTTTTGTTAAAAAATGATTACCTCAAAGATATAGTTACTACCTTAAAAGTGCTTCTACTTAGCTTTAAAGTTACGGATTAGGTAAAAATCCAGTAGCGTTCTTCCATGTTAATGTGTAAATCCTTTTTGATTAGTCGTACTTGTCGAGAAAACAATGTTAGATTTGAATGTCCAGATCCACACCAATAGTACCATAAAATTCTATGTAATCATGTATTTATCACACATCAAAACAAATGTTTAATTTCACTACGAATAAAAAGGTACATTTTTTTTGTAAAATCCGTGAAACTGTTGCTGTTTAGTCGAAGTCATATGAGTTGGAACGAGAATATGTGACCCATGACAAACGGAAGTAACATTCTGCATCGGCTTTTAATCTTGATAATATTGGATATGGCACTGCTGGTTAGAAAGGTATATGATGGTTACATAGTTTGCTTTATTTATTCCTCACACTCTTACGTAACCATACACGTAAACAAGATTCTGAATAGTTTACAAAGTCCCTGTTCGAGAGAGATTGTCCTTCCGACCTTGCAGAAGGTTTGGTTATGCATGCAGTCTTACGGCCATGGGGAAAGAAGATATCCTCAAGATAAAAAGAGATACACTCACCAGTTGCTTAGAAATTCTCGTTTTCACAGTTTCTTTATTCACCAATTATTCAAATTGACAACGTAGCACTAATTACTTCTGCTACAGTACTTTCTGTAGCATACGATAACAACTCGCTCGGATTTACGTTTTCGTACCTGGATGGTAGTTTTTTGAAGACTTTTGAATAAATGTGATCATGCTCACGCATGTTGAATAGGACTGAAAACTATACGTTCATTACACTTAGGAAGTTATCTTCCAGACGTTGTAAAATGCCTTTTCATGGGTACAGTCTTACTTCTACCGGTGATCTGGAAAGTGGATGATATTGAAATAGCAAAAGAACAGCATTTAGGCCACATTTTACTCTGACAAATATTTTACATTTTCATATGTCTTCTTTGTACCAATATTCAAAATGTCAAAGTTATAGGAACCTTTTATATTGCAGAGATTTCCACACCAAATGATGATAACACCTCGCCAAGGATTACAGTTTTACACAGGAATGGTAAGTTTAGCAGCCGTTGTTTCAATTAGCCCAATGCAAGGCAACAGCTCAAACATGCTGAATGGCATTGAAAATTATTGTTTCATTGTCCAACCATACGTTGGTCGTGGGTTAAGTGCATGTTATCGATATAATTCACAATATGCCAGAATTATATGCGGAATTTTAGTGAAAGATATTTTCTCCACGAAGAAATGAGAATCACGAATGTAATGGGATAAAACAACTAGACATGGAACATATCACCTAGAACAGTCCGGGCGATTCCCCTTTTTCCCCCGAAAAGGAGAAAAATCTGACAGCCATTTTGCATTATACCCACAATGCCACACCATTTGGACCATACAAAACAAAGGGTCAACCTTTTTAAACCCCTCTGGAAAATTCGTACGTGTGAAGGGAAGTTCGAAAACTGCATATTCATGTGGCTGATTACATTACCTACAACTTTTCCATTCGACAAAAGGTAGTCCACCGTGCACGTTTTGCGAAAATCTCAAAAACGCAATGTCACCTATGTGAAAGCCTCATTAGTAGACGCTGTACAGCCGTCTCTCACTGCATACACATTTAGTGCACATAGCGATAGCTGAACACGTATACTGTACAATGCACACTCTTTAGCCTACAGACGTTCGCCTTACGGCTTTAACCGTTCTGCAAGAGTCAAGAGCCTAACGTTCTTACGAGATACCTAAGAACTATGCAACTTATTTCCGAATTATCACACAACAACTTTTGAACTAGCATTAATATAGGATAACTAACCACTGTCAGGCACTACCAACGCCGCTGTTCATGAAAAACCAGCACACAAACTATTCGCAGCCATGTTCGTTTGTTCTACCTTCACTGCAACCCGACACCCCACATGTGTGCATGCGAAACGACTGTTATGAAAGCAAGGCTTTGTTTATTCTTGATATCTTATGAATACAAGTTCCCCTGTTTGGGGTAAAATGGTTTTCTCCCGAAGGGGAGAATCTCCCGGACTGTAAACTGGATCGTTGTTTCAATCTTTAAAAGGGATTCCGTGCAGGGAAAGAATGGGTTGTCTCCATCCTCTATATTTTAGAATTCCAAGGACAGGTGGTTCACTTATCAGACTTATACCACCCTGCTGTAACATTACAATAACAGAAGATCCATGAAACAATACAGGGAGCAAATAATTATTTCACGTACCATAATGAAATATTGTACTTCAAATATGTTGGGGATAGATATCCGATCTGAGCCGTAACTGAAACCTCATCTAACTAACTAACCCATCAGTGCCAGCCAGTCACTATATTTCTTCGTAACCAGCCGTCATATTCTTTGAAAAGGATTCCGTATTTCAACGGGATCATCACATTTCGTCCGTTCTAGACTTTTGAAAAAAGGCTGGATATGTAACTATCTCCATTTCTTTCATGTTTCAACAGTAAACACCACAGAAGACACACAATTTAACACAGGTAGATTTGCCAATTGCTCTTGAAATTTTTACAAACCAGCCACATTTTTATCACGGTTAGTTTGAGGTTATGAGATTATGCAAACGATTTACAACCCCTTCCCTCTTTTTTTAAGTAACTTTGACTCAAGATTTGCCGGTAATGTCTTATCTGCGATTACTAAGCATGGAGATTGAATTAAAGCAGTAATGGATTCACTACTGAGTTTTCCTTACATTAATTTCTTAGCCCATACAGAGCCTTCGTCCAGTCAACAACCGAGCAAAATACAATTTGGGGCTGAAGACATGTGGATACCAGTCACATTTTCAGTCATTTGCTTAACAGGTTGCATAATTTGTGGATATAATTGTAAGTTTCTAACAATACAACTAACTGCTCTTAAGATAAAGTAAAATTAGTAGTATTTTCACCAAATAACTTTTCCCGAAAATTACCCCCATTGTGAAGATTGCAGATGGATTGGTAGAATAAGCCATTCCAATTCTACTTCTACCAGTCCATCTGCAATTTCGACGATGGCTCTGTCTTAGGTCAACAGAGGTCTTTGGAGGTGTAACATTATTGTCATGGTTAGTATTTGTTTATTGTAGACAAACTCAAGAGTTATAAACGGTGAATTGAAAATGTGTACGTAGACCATGCTAAGGAGGTGTAAGTTGTAACGTTGGCGTTTTTGCGATTATTTTGCATGCTGCCAAGTATAGCATATAAGTAGTAACATAATACCACAATTTTTGTGCGCAGTAGCACCTTAAAAAATTATTTCAGTGTTGAACGTTTCGAGCCCAAGCCTTGACTTACGACCGTCTTCGAGGTCAATTTTGCAGCGTATTCCTCCGTCTCAGCCTCAGAGGGGTGAGGGTGACATCCCGGCCTTGGTCTCGGCTTCATTCTTTTGTCCTCAGATTTTATTTTTTTATTGTAACCGGCCCGTTTGAAGCTCCGGTTAGGTCAGCTGCTCACTTATGAGTAATAATTCATAAATGAATATGTTTCATGTATTAAACCTTCGAAGCTTATTTTCACCAACTTTTTAATCGTATTGAATGGATATACAATGGCTGTAGCAGGGGAAGCCAGGCTTTTTAGAAGGAGACCAAGATAACTTTAGCCCATCCCCCATTGTATTGAGGTGGTTTAGCACCACTTTGGAAAGGAAGACAATTTTTGAGGAACCTTTATGTTGTTAGCGTTAATGCTAGCTTATGATATGTAGAGAATTATTTTCTATCATAGCCTATTGCCGAAACAAGTACCCCATGTATGTTTAAATCACCAACGCAGTGGCGTTTTAAGCTCGGAAGTCTGCTACTCATAGGATGCACTTTTTGGCGTTTCTTGTTGAATGCAGAAACTACTTGAAGCAATGTTTGTTTTAGAGCGTTATTTAGAAAACTGCACGTTTCGAAAAGCTTCAATATTATAAGAGGAGTCGGGTGGAGGAAAGAGGACTATTACCGCGTCATGAAAACCTGCCACCTATTTGCTCCCTCGTCAATTCATCAATGTACAGTAGCAGAATCCCCAATGGCGATCAGCCGTCTTGACGATTCACTTTGTGTGTGTGTGTCTTTAAATAGGTTCTTTAACATGCCACCAAAATTTCGGTGTTTTTGTAGTTTTGTGATCTTTCTTTCACAGTTTAGTCTCTTGTAGCAAGTAGTGCAAAAGCTATTTAAGACACCGCACAATTCTTATTTTCGGCTGGAGACGATGTAACAAACTATACAACGGAGAAGTGTGTCTTCCAAAATTATTGGGAAAATTCCAGCTAAGATGGATTCTTCGGAGGATTTTAAAAGAAATGGGCATTCACTGCTCGATGCAAGGCACGACATTCTTTTCGACAGAAGAAATCTAAAACCAAAAGCATTCTAGTCTTGGTGCAACTAGTATCTTGGTTGAGCCAAATTTCCAAGCCAATGTCATTAGTGTTATTGAATTGAAGTGCCCTTTCTTTCCCCGACCCTCCGATGACATCTTAGCTCAGCAAGTCTCTGATACCATGACTCCTAGTTAACAATTCCTAGTGCCATTTCGTTAATTTGCTTACCTAGAGAAATGCCAAGACTTATTAGCTAAACGCAGGACTGTAGTGACAACTTTTTGTGTCTAATTTGGAGCTTCTAAACTAGACACAAGGCTTTCATCCCATTTTCCGCAGTCCGCCTCTGTACACAGGTATACAACTTTGAGAGATATGCTCACGCACAACATCTCCCCTCCCTAGTTTTCCCTCTTGAATCCCAGGCACTTCCGACAGCCATCATTTTTGCCGTAACAAAAAGTGAAATCCGGGGGATTTTAAAATAATGGATAACTTTTACAACGTAAAAGTCAGTAAATACTAAATGTTTTATTTTTTCAATTCTCTCTGGACCTTGCCCAATGTTTCCCCAACATCCAAATCAACGTGCGTTAGGTTGAGCGGATTTTCAAATTTTCTACCATAATTCACACTCATACTTTAAGCCCATTGAAACATAAAATAGTCAGGCGTTAAGTTTGGTTTAAGTAATAATTTAAGAATTATGGTCATATAAAATTTTAGCTTTTTAATACGGATCCAGTGTTATCTGAAGAAAGTTGCTTTTCCCTTAAGGCCAGTAACTTTGTGAATGCATGGTGGGGTCCGGGATGGTCACTAGATGCCCCATCATTGGCCGTTGGTTAGCCCCTTGACCAAAGGCACTACGGCGAGCACTTTGCGCCCTATAACACAATCCACAAAGTAACATCTTTTCAACATTTTTGTCAAAATTCAATTACGTTATTGTTTGAAATACCTAATATTCTCACATGGACCAGCAATCCCACTCCACATCCACCCTTACCTTCACAGCAGGTGCTGAATATGTACGCCTCTTCACGTACATACTTTTCTTACATTAAGGTCGGTCAACAACACACTACCAGCCTTGTAAAAAGTATTTAAAAATACCAATACCAACAATTCCATAATGAAATAAAGTCACATAAGCATGGACGTTAGGTTTTTTTTTCTTTCAGAGAAGACACGCTTGTGTAGGTGGGGGATTTACACCAAACACTCGCTTTTATATTTAATACATAGACAGTATACATGACTGTCTGAAATCACGCGATTAAAATTATATTTATAAAAGGAGTGAACAGGGCCGGATTCAGCGTGTGGGGGGCCCGGGGCACGGGGTATGTGGGGGCCCCATAATACAGCTTACGGAACACT
>WURT03172951.1:0-10434 GCA_009936505.3 Holothuria glaberrima | reverse complement strand
GAGGGATGAACCTTGGTGTAACAAAGCTACCCCCTCCCCCAGGCAAGGAATCACTAAGCCTTTGGGCTTTCTGGTCATTTTACCAGGTTACGACGCCATGGCTTATCACAGAAACAGAGCCTTCACAACCAAAAACCGTGACAACGATGCTTATAGTGATAACTGTGCTGTGTATCATCGTGGTGCTTGGTGGTACAATAGTTGTGACACATGTAACCTAAATGGAGATTACCACGGCGGAAGCTATCATCACGGTATAAACTGGGATAGTCTTCCAGGAGGTTATGATCACATAAAATTTACGGAAAAGAAAGTTCTCCCTACTTGAATTGCAAACGAGACAAGGTATCAAACTGATATTAAAGTCTTAAAAGATACATAATGTAGAGCGTCGATCCAAGAGATAGAAGCCCTTTAATTAAAGACAGGATCAAACGTGAGGCTCAAACGCTTTCTATAGATGGGCATCAAGAAATGTGTGGCCGTTTCGACTAATGTTTTGTTTTATACGTACTAAAACATGTTTTTAAACATTTTTAAATCAGTATATACGATTGCTTATTACGTTCATTGTTAAAAGAATGTATAGGTTGGGTTATGATATATTTTCAGCTTTACCACGACTTATCACACATGTGAAACTCTTTGAGATGAAAATACCTGCTACTCTACTTACAACTGTTGATTCCCTGGACCTTTTCATAGTCATATTTCTATGTGCTTACTCTTCAAAAAACGAGACGAGAAAAAGTCTTTGTTACAGTATCTGCGTACACGCTAGATTCGTTCCTATATTCTTGCGATTGACGTACCAATTCAACTTAAACATACATTGACTGGAACTTCACTTGAGTCATGGAACCTAAATAAACTTGAATCTGGCGCAACTGTTCCTTTGCGAATAATGTAATTCAGTGGTGTAATATACTGGAATACACTGATGATGATGATTGATAACGATAATGTACTTGATAATGTACAAAGAATAATGCCTCCTCAGCCACGACTTATAGTTAATGCATAACAAACTTATCTTCTTTCCTTTCTCTTTGAAATCTTAGTGGTGTCTGACGACCCAGCCTTGGAGACCAAAAATATTCTCAAAATAAACCCACTAGAAATATGTGTGGAATTTTCCTGCAAACTCTTCCCCGCTTGGACAAACATCAGGGGAAGGGATCAATCTCTAATGTAAACCAGGGCGCCGCTGGTCAACTCCCTGTGTAAAGGCACAGTTTATTTGTCAGATTAGGACATACCATGAATGTCCCATGTACTACAACTGGCCTAAGAACAGACAATTTGTGTACATAGCCAGAATACAAAGTGCGAGTGGCTGATAGTTCCAAAGTTACACAACATCCCTGCCCCTTAAATGTGAACCTTAGAAGTGAGCATTAACAAATTCTTTAGCTAAACACAATTGCACGGGACTGTCAGACTTGTAACATACATATCATTACTTATAACATAAAGCACTTGGGAGACTTCATCCCATCTCAGTGTAATTTAACAATATATAATTTTATGGAAACAACATAATTTAGGATCCAATTGAGTACAGACTTCTGTCTCTTGTTCGACACTATAAATATATGACTTACCTCAAATATGCATATCGGTTATTAAGAATGGCTTCTTAAGATTTTGGACTCTTCCATGTCTTCACCTACTACATGTGTGACATAAAATTCAAATGAGACATTTTAAAGCTACTACATCAAAAGATGATAAATGAATATTAACAAGAAAGTATATTAATCAACACATTATTTTTCCTAAAAATAATAACATATACGAAAGCTTCATGAAAACTCGTCGTCAACGCTGTGCATTTGATATTATTTAAAATCTGGTAACAAGCACGTTACATAGTTGGATAATTGATGTAGAAGCATTAAATCCAGGGAAATAACCATATTTCCCATCAATCTATTAATAATTGACCATTTTACAGATAATTTCTATTCCAAACTTATGCCAGAATAAACATGAAGTATACATGGAAATTTGGGATGTCAAAGAGAGACATACAGTATTATATGGCTTATGTGAGCCTTTGCTTTGCAACCTTCATTTCAAAGACACGTATAGCATTGGTATCCTCTAAGCAAATTTTCATGAAAGTTTACATTCTCTCCTTGGAATATACTGATATCACTCACCAAACTGTAAACTAACTGAGCAGTAATTAACAGATAATTCCTAGAAGGTTAACAAAAGAAATCTTAACACTGTGCAATACTCCACATTATTAATTTTGTAAAGACAATGACTTAATTCAGATGCCATCAAACTATGAGGAGATATATTTAGAGAACGGTAAAATATTGAAATTATTCCAACGAGTCTTTTGTAGGGGGATTTCATTTTTTAAGTGTTAAGTAAACCGGCTCTTCTTGGTGGCCGTGATGCATCCTTACAGGTCAGACTACCGAATGATGCATCAATATTTACTGCTGAACTCCAGGCACTAAAGATGGCATTCCATCTAATTAAAACCTCAGACAGTCGACAGTTCATTGTGTTCACCGACTCACTTTCAAGCCTTTTAGCACTAAAAGGCCATGAGCTAAAACACCCTTCAGTAACAGCTCTCCGTGAAGCTTACTCCAGTTTGGTTCAACTACAAAAGTCGGTTGTGCTAGCATGGGTCCCTAGTCACGTGGGCATACAAGGAAATGAAAAAGTCGATGCACTTGCTAAAGAAGCTCTACAGATGAACGTCACCAACCTTTACTTGCCTCACACTGATTACCGCCCTAAGATAAATGGCTTTGTAAAATCGAAATGGCAAGAACTGTGGGATTCCTTTCCCGAAAGCAAACAGTTCCGAGTTAAACCAACGGTCGGAACTGGGAGATATGGAGCCCCAGTAAACGGAGAGATGATTTAGTTCTGACTAGGGCTCGCATCGGTCACACCTACCTAACCCATGCATATTTACTTCACGGGGATGAGCGACCATATTGTATCCCATGTGACTGTGCTGTCACTGTCAGTCACATTCTCGTTAACTGTTATGATGAATACTCCCATATTCGCCAGAAATACTTCGCTGTGCCAGACCTGAAAACTTTATTTGAGCAGACAGATCCTTCCCTTATTTTGGGCTTTCTCAAGGAAAGTAAACTGTATAGGAATTTTTAACATGATTCTTGCATTTGCCTGAACCGTTTTGTGGAATTTGACCCAACCGTTTTTTTTACCCCAACATTGTACTTTTCTTTTCTAGATGACACTTTATAACACAATCGTGTTGGTGTGTCGTTAAACCCCATCTAACTAACAAATCAATCTCAGCCTCACGGTGTTGGCGCTCTCTATCATGCTCCAACTGTAAACCTTTGACCTATAGTAAATGCAGCTCTTCAAGAGCTCTAGCCTTAGCCTGAAGGGCGGCTCGCTTCGCTGCCACCTTTGCTCGGGCGCTGGAGGTGGCAGAAACTTGAGACAGAACTTGTGAGGCACTATCATCGAGAAGCACACATTCTTCTTGGTGTTCACTCGAAAAGGAATCATAACATTTCTTAGCATCCGCATACTTCTCCTTTATGGCGAGGAAAATTGTCTCTTCATCAGCAACCTGGTCAGGTGACATCTCTTTCACCAACTTAACACAATCATCATGAGCAGTACTAAAGTCATCAAAGGCTGATTTCAATTTTATCAATGTTTCATAAATGTCACTAAGTTCAGCACCACTATTAATCAATTGCTTTAATTGATTACATTTCCTTGTAACGTTACTAGAATGCCCACCTTTACTACAATCATCCATGTGATTGTGCTGTCACCGTTAGTCACATTCTCGTTGACTGGTACGAATACTCCCATTTCGTCAGAAGTACTACACTGTGCCAAACCTGGAAACTTTATTCGAGCACACTGACCCTGCTCTTGTTCTGGGCTTTCTCAAGGAAAGTAAGCTTTACAGCAAATTTTAACATGACTCCCGCATTTGCATTTGCCCAAACATTCCACTTGAACTTTACCCAATTTTTGCTTTTTTATTTTACCCCATCTTTACCTTTCTAAGTTGGATTTTTATCCCTTTTTTCTTGCTGACACTATATAACACATTCGTGTTGGTGTGTCGTTAAACCCCATCTAACTAACTAACAAATCCACTACGACGTTGGCATACGCGGAAACGAAAAGGTCGACGCACTTGCTAAAGAAGCCTTACAGATGGACGTCACCAACCTCTGCTTGCCAAACACCGATTACCGCCCTAAGATCAACGGCTATACAAAATCAAAATGGCAGGAACTGTGGCATACCTTCCCTGAGAACAAATTACACCGAATAAAACCAACGGTTGGGACTGTGGGTAACGCATCCCCAAAAAAGCGGAGAGATGATTTAGTACTGACCAGGGCTCGCATCGGTCACACTTACTTACCCATGCATATTTACTCCAAGGGGATGAAAGACCATATTGTATCCCATGTGATTGTGCTGTCACCGTTAATCACATTCTCGTTGACTTTTACGAATACTCCCATATTCGTCAGAAGTACTACACTGTGCCATACCTGGAAACTTTATTCGAGCACACTGACCCTTCTCTTGTTCTGGGCTTTCTCAAGGAAAGTAAGCTTTACAGCAAATTTTAACATGACTCCCGCATTTGCATTTGCCCAAACATTCCACTTGAACTTTACCCAATCTTTGTTTTTGTTTTTTTTTTATTTTACCCCATCTTTACTTTTCTAAGTTGGATTTTTATCCCTTTTTTCTGACACTATATAACACATTCGTGTTGGTGTGTCGTTAAATCCCATCTAACTAACTAACTAACTAACTAACTAACTAACTAACTAACTAACCTTTCTCCTTGAAATCTTAGTGGTGTCTGACGACCCAGCCTTGGAGACCAAAAATATTCTCAAAATAAACCCACTAGAAATATGTGTGGAATTTTCCTGCAAACTCTTCCCCGCTTGGTCAAACATCAGGGTAAGGGATCAATCTCTAATGTAAACCAGGGCGCCGCTGGTCAACTCCCTATGTAAAGGCACAGTTTATTTGTCAGATTAGGACATACCATGAATGTCCCATGTACTACAACTGGCCTAAGAACGGACAATTTGTGTACATAGCCAGAATACAAAGTGCGAGTGGCTGATAGTTCCAAAGTTACACAACACTAAGTGGCACAGAAAGCAATGGAGAGAGCTACGCCTTTAAAAAATCACAAGATACGAAAGGTACATGAACCTTCAAAATGTTCACTATGATTCGAAAACGTCTATTACGTTTAAAAAAAGTATCAATGTCTCTATCATGTTTTGCCTACTGATATTGGAAAGCAACTAACTGGCACTAAAGGTCAGCGCGTTACATTAAAACATATAAGTTCTGTAACTTTAAAGTCATTTCAATACTTTATACAACAGAAATGAGTGGTACATCGTCTAGTATAAAGCTGTGCAGTTAAAATGGTGAGCCGAAGCTTTCATGGTCACCCATTTTTAGGTGCCTTTGTTTTCCTGATACGCCAATGAAAATCATACTCTCAACTCCATAGGTCAACTTTTTGTCACCTCTTTTACTTAAAGTGAGAATAGAATCTCTAAGTCTGGAAAAATTACAAGATATGAGTGGTATATTAACCTTCAAAATGTTTATTATGATTCGAAAAACGCATTACGTTTTAAAAAAACTTATCAATGTCTCTATCCTGTTTTTCCTAATGATATTGGAAAGCAACTAACTGGCACTAAAGGTCAACGCGTTACCTTAAAACATATGAGTTCTGTAACTGTAAAGTCATTTCAATACTTTATTCAACAGAAATGAGTGGTACATCGTCTAAGTTTAAAGCTATGCAGCTAACATGGTGAGCCGAAGCTTTCATGGTCACCCATTTTTAGGTACCTTTGTTTTCCTTTTTCATTCATGAAAATCATACTCCAACTCCATAGATGAACGTAGTGAGAATAGAATCTCTACGTCTGGAAAAAATCACAAGATATGAGTGGTACATTAATCTTAAAAATGTTCATTGTGATTCGAAAAACGTCTATTACGTTGACAAAACTATCAGTCTCTATCGTGTTTTGCCTAATAATATTAGAAAGCAACTAACTGGCATTTGAGGTCATTGTGTCACCTTGAAACAAGAGTTCTGTAACTTTGAAGTCATTCCAACAATTTATACAACAGAAATGTGTGGTACATCGTCTTAGTGTAAAGCTATATAGTTTAAATGGCGAACCGAAGATTTTCGTCGTGTAGTTCATTGGTATAAGTCTTCTAGTGAAAATTGATCATTCCGACTAAAATCCTGTTATTACTGGTATTATGTTGCGCCTTTACACCTCTTTCCGTAATACCGGTAACTTTGATTTTTTTCGTCTGTTTTAATCCGCTTTGTATTCAAACTGTCAAAGAACGGACCCCACTGGGAAGGGGGGAGGTAGGTATGTTTTACAGTTTCGTCAACGACCACTTTCCTAAATGTCGTAAATTATTGACAGA
This sequence comes from Holothuria glaberrima, assembly GCA_009936505.3. NCBI lineage: Eukaryota > Metazoa > Echinodermata > Holothuroidea > Aspidochirotida > Holothuriidae > Holothuria > Holothuria glaberrima. Next base: position 3,948 of record WURT03172951.1, on the reverse strand, counting down.
ATTCTTATTTTAACTTTGAAGTGAAGTGGTTCTGTCAAGCATTTCAAGTACGATAAAAGACTTCGCGATCCTTGACAAAATATCTATCCGAACATTCCTCCGGAATAACCGGTAAATAACGCCGGAATAATTCCTGCGTCAGGTCCCTCCTTGTCTCTGCCGTCGCTCTAGTCACAATCGCTCCCAGTCCTAAATAACATGAAGAACTTAAAGGCTGGCCCGCATCAATATGTAGCCGACAGAGTGCCAGACTCCGAAAAGGGGGAGGGGTTGCTATCCTAAGCTCCGACAGGGGTGACAGGTGGCGGGAGTGATGTCGTAAAAGAGAACTTTTGCTCAATGTCACATTGCATATAAAAACTTTGCACAGACTCCGTATATAATTGAAATGCCGACTTGGGTGCTGATGTAGTGTTTATTCTCGAAATCTGAACTGTAGAAATTCATAGTGGGTGAAAAGAGCGAAAATTTGGGGTATGGGTGAATCCGTAAATAAGGGAGTCAACTTGTGATATTTGTGTAAAATTTCCAGTTCCATAATTAAAAGTCCAACTAGAAATTGTACCTTTTCAAATTATGTTTGGGTACAGGAAAAGTGCAAATCATGTCAAAAGTTTCAAAACAATTATTCCTAAAAATAATTACGGTTCAAAATACGCTTGTTTTCCCAGTGTAAACGAAACACCGAAAACAGATTTTCTATATAATACTGGAAACATAATTTAAGTCCCCTTAAATGGATGTGCAAAGTTGTAGATGGTATGCTTTTTGATCTTCTATGGAATGGAAATGCATTAAATGAGAAGACTGAGTTGAGCTTGTAGAAAATCTACTCCTTAAAAGCGGGACACCGTTTGGTGTCCCGTTTACTAAGTGAAACTTTCTTTTCAAAACTTAACTACACAGAGCTTTGTTAATTGGGAAAACTTTGCATTTTGAAATAGTGACTACATAATACTTGGAAATACATCAAGATGCTTTTAAATATTCCAAGTACAACTTAAATTAGTAAAATGACAAATTTATATTTGCAATGGCACACCAAAAATTTACACGTAGTTTTACACGGGGAATCTGTACTCTGTTCTCAGTGCTATTCCATTTTGCACAAACAGAATTAGTAGAGATGCATATATCCCAAAGCACTACTCAAATGCTTCCTAAAGATACATCTTAAAACCTATTCAAGATTTAAGGTTTTTTTTACAGCTCATTGTACTAAGGGAAAACGCTTTACTAAATTTGTAAATGAGACGCCCTTGGTGTCCCATTTACACTGAGAAAAAAATCATTTTGGCACGTAATATCATAACGAGTTATTGATATGTTTATTACATTTTAGAATATATAAGGCACCACTAAAGCTTGGGACTGAGACCATCTCCCTCTACTTAAATGCTTTTATGCACTGCCAATTCGAATGTGAAATATATCACAATGTAAAGTGGGACACCACATCTACTGACTCCCTTATTTATGGAATCACCCGTATACTACATAAAGTCTATACTCATTTCTGTCTGTATTCCTTTAAAGCAATAGTAGACCAACTGCTGGGCCGGTTGAACCCTATCGAAGATAACGTATAATGGATAGGATCCATTATATTTATCCAATGAAATGGTCAAATTCCTCGGCGAGACTCTCAACGTTGGCGTACCGCACCGTACGACAACCACAAGATAATATTAAGTATGCTATGCGATATAAGACGAAATTCTCGAGACCTTCCTTTGTATTGTGTTTCGGTCTCTTTGGTACCCTGTGCGTAGTTTTAGCATTTTGGTGTGCCTTCGAGACGTATCATACTAGTTCAAGTCGTCCCTTTGTTGTTTTAATAGGCTACCCAGTTGAACATTCCACTTGGATCAGTTGAACTGGACCAATTGAACTGTCCATTTTAGGTGGACTGTTCTCTAAATTGGGCATTTCCCGTTGACCTGGCCCAGTTCTACTGGACCCAACTAGACTAACTCAACTGGACCATTTCAACTGGAATGTTCTGAAAAATTGGGCATGTCCATTTGGGAAATCAACTGGTATACTACTATGTCTCTCAGTTATTGAACACCCTTGGAATCTAATACCACCCATGTGTGGATTGTAGGAGGGTAATTCAGGCCCTGTTCAGACGTAATGGTGTACTTAAAACACACACACACACACTTGCCCAACTTAACGACCTTACGTGCGAAATTGCAAATACCCGTTCTAGGCTGGCTGAAAACAGGGAGTGCTAATAACACCTCCCTGCTGAAAAGAACAAGCTCCATCAGAGAGCTCTGCCGTCGTGATCACCGGTACTTCTGCGTCAGATGCACTTCAAAATGCATTTAAAGCAAGTCCAAAACATCTAGCTTACTACATGTACGAGTACTTTAACAATGTGTCAAGACTTATGACTTTACTAATGTAGAGATTTAAATATAGTTTATAAAGCAAAAATGATAACAACAACTCCATGAAGGCATAGCCGGATTTACCTTCAGATGGGCCCATAACCTATTTTGTGAACGGGGCTACTTTCGGGTCAGTTGTGTATTAATATTAGCTTGCATGGAAATTTTCGGGGGCACTCACAAATCAAAACTATAGGAGGGTCGTAACCTACAGGTTGCCTCGATTGCTAGGTAAATCCGGCTATGAATAAAGGGCTAATCCTGTTGTAACTGTTAAAGTGCGTAAATTGCGCACATTGGGAATACGTTTGAAGAAAGAAACCGTCACAAAACATCCTACAAAATGTCTGATCTGATAAAATGCATTTTAGCTCGATTAAACAAATTAGGTAAAACCAGTTACATTCAACTGGACTTTTCTGGACTGGTTCAACTGAACTTGACTGGGCCAATTCAACTGGATTTTACTGGACCAGTTAAGATGGAGTTTGCTGGTCAAATTTTATTGTACTAGGTTTACTGGACCTTCCTGGACCCAACAGACTGGACTTTCCTAGACCACTCAGTTCAGTAGGATTTTATTTTGAGCAGTCCAGCTGGACTTTCCTAGACCAGTTCAATTGGACTTTATTATGGTTAGTTCATTTGAATTTATCTCCCTATTCACTGATATGGTGGCAGCGTCGTAAATATTTATTACCCACGGGCCAAAGTGAAAGTGTTTGACAAGTTCACCCATCTGACCATCATGCCCGAGAACAACATACGAGGAGGTTACTTTTTGGCAAGGTGTTGCTATCCCCTTTCACTGAAAACGACCTCGACAGTGACAGGTCCAAAAGTGTGTGATCGGTCACCCTAATTGAATTGAGATGTAAAGGAGGGCAAATTTATATGAAAACCGCCGGTATATGACCCACTCCGATTGCTTATTGACATGTTGATATCAGGGAGGTGTCAATTGCAAGGCAGAGGTAGCGAGCTTTGTAGTGTTTTGACAATAGAGTATTGGCTTGGAAAGAAAAAGTGCTTCGTGTAAGCACGCAAATTGAAAGTACGACCAGTCCAACATTAGTTACAAATCTTTTATGCAGGTGATATCCTCAAATGTGTTCCTTGCTCGACTAGACAATCTCTTTTTAAATAGCACAGAAAAGCATGAGGGATAGTTAATGTCCAGATACAAGACTGGAAACGTTTTTGCTTTGTCCTGTTTCAACGCCTTTTTGTAGCCAAAGTTAGAATGATTTCGCGTGACTTCACCGCATAAGGTCTACTAAAGTATTTTGTGTGTAAAACATTAACATTGAAAATATCTCACATAAATGCACAATGAAAACTCTCATTTCTTCGCTTTTAATACCCCGGGTACCTGCCATCGAACCTGAAATGATGATTGTATGATCAATTTAACTTTTACTTAGGCTGCTTTTAACTAATCATTCCTTCCACCCATGAATAACATAGTTTTTTTTTTCTAATTTACTAGCGAACAATTCTGACTTCAAAAAGTTGCTGTTACATAATGCGGGTTTTCATCTTCCAACTA
>WURT03172940.1:0-10434 GCA_009936505.3 Holothuria glaberrima | reverse complement strand
TATTCTTTTGTTTGATACTTCAGTCTGTATAATTTTGATAACGTGGAAAAACAAATAAATGAATGAATGAATGAAAAGTGCTCTGTAAAGATAAAAAAATTTTTGCAAATGCTATTTTGTATTGGCTCTAATGCCTCTTCGGAGGATGAAAAGATAAATAAACTGAAATTAAAACTACCTGACTAATTCTCCACTAATGTAGAAGGGGGTCTTGACATAATTGGCCTTCCATACTTTTTCTCCATCTACGTAAGAAATTTCGTTGTTTTCATTAACATCCCGCGGTATAATGCTCAATATGAAAGGGTAATAACACGGCAAATGATTGTATGTAATTCGCATGCCATGTAATAACCGATGCATGCCTATAAGGCTCGTGGCCCCGAAAATTTTAAATTGGGCCACATAGGCGTTTAAGGTGTAGATTTCTGTAGGCGCTATGGTGCGGTGTGTTTCTGACAGACTTATGAATCTGTATTCTCTGTTTTAACCATTTCTTTATCACAAGTCGTTCCCAAACTATCAAAATTCTCGCAAGTTCTCCTTAAAGTACCAAAATTTTAGTACTCTCCGCGCGTGGAGTTCACCGCATAGCTGTCTTTACTATCAATACCATCTCAATCATGTTCGCAGTATACAATGGTACAGGTTCTACAATTACGCCGATTGTTCTTGTGCATAGGAGTTATTATGGAGGAGCACAGCACTGCAAGAATGTGGTTGGATTCAGGGGATGACATATATTATGAAAATTGAAAGCTTATAGGAATTTCTATAGACAGAAGACTTGCCCCCTAATTGGCGGAAGAATTTTGTTAGGAATCCAAAGTGTCTTAGTGCAAAGTCTGTTCGTAACTTTTGTTATGAAGATGAGTTTCAATGTAAAATTTCGGCGCGCTTCGCGCGCATTCGTCAAAGTTTACACTCCGTATCTTCATTTTTGGGGCAATGACACAATATTTTCACCACATGACTTTTCCGAAAAAATACATCTCATACCTCTGCAGGGATCCCACATAGAGAATCTTGAGCAATCTAATATCGTGAGTAGCATATACTGTAAAATATGTAGAATGTATTTGTCGATACACATTTTTATAACGAGTGTCATAACACAGCCAAAATATGACTGAATAATGATAATTTCTAAGCATGTAATTAATTGAAAAATTTCCCAAAGATTCCACCATGTTGCATCTGAGTCTCCTAACCTGAACAAGAATTTTTCAAGGGGAGGAGTTGTAACCCCCCCCCCACCTGGACAACACACCTTTCCTTCACAGTCAACAAAAAGTAAGAATTCACTTATTTGTGAAAGTTTCCAATGTATGTCCGGTTCGAAAACTTGTCAAAGACAGCACCATTTTGCATCCAAGCCAAATTTAATGAACAAAAATTTCTCAAGAGGAATGGGACCCCTCCCCTTAGACCCCTCCCTCAGGACATCACCTGCACAAGGTAACAAGGAAGGATTCGTTCGCTCCGGGTGCAAACTATCACCGATGCAAATATGCACAATTTGCATCGACTTTCTGGGTTTATCTTGGGTGGGCTTAAGGCATCATCTTCTGTAGTGCCCCCAAATCACCAACCTCTGGCGAAGCCACTGCACATTAACATTTCGAACTTTTGCGGGCGAATAGATTTGCATATATTTTACGGGCAAGTCGTTACAGCCTCTCTCCTTCCAATCAAATTGGGCTCCTACGCCCATGAGTTGAGGTGACTGATCAAATCACTGGCCTATACGGTCTTTGCACATAATGGGTAGCATTTTCACATGTTTTGTTGGTGGAAACTGCCTATATTCAGGGAGATGATACATTCATGTGCGGGAAAATTACTGTGCTTCAAGTCACTGGTTTGATTTAGTGTCATGCTATAGATTCCTTAACTTACATTTTCAGCACACTTAAAGAGGCTACCCCTTTCGTCTTGTGACGTGGACTCGTCGCATTTTGCTTTGTGGTCTTGGTAGAAATCGTAAACAAAGTTGACTGCCGTCATCATCTGTGGTGCTCAGGTGCAACACAGATGTTGTCATTACCACAGAATAAAATCATTTGCTGAACGAATGGAAATAATTATCAAATGCAGACACCAAGTCTTGCATCAAAAACTGAATTACGTTGGCTATACCAAAGCTCTTGACTTGAAGGAACATTCCGGTGACAAAATACGAGAGTGTCATTGCAATAATAGTATAATGCGTTTCAGAAGTTACGGATTTGTAAAGAATTGTTCAATTCACACAGTGCATTGCACAATGGGAAATCTGTGATGTCATAATGGCAGACTTATTAAACATCTTGTGTATTTCTTTATAATCTTGACACAAGGAAATAAAATATGCAGACACTTTGTGAGTTGTAACCATTATTATCGCAAACTTTAAAGTTCAGTCTGAAATTAATGTCATTCAATCTTTAACTGGTACCAAGTTTCAATGTCAAACAGACAATACAATTTCAAAAACCAACGAAAGATTTTGGAAGTAATCATTACCGGTGTTAAATACCTTTTGTAACCTTGAAGCAATTGGAAATCTGTTTTTGTCAAGTATAACCAATCTTTAAAGCAAAAATATATTGAGTTATGAACAAGCTATGGACATGGGGTTTCTAGGTTATTTGATGAAAAATTATTGTCTTTCATTTGAAGTTTGCTAAAATTGTCACTTGACTATTCCTTTAAGGCTAATGCGAAGAATGGGTGTCGGATGAAAAAGCCTACCTTTTGACGGAAGACTATAATAATCGCTCTGAATTGAATAAACCATGGAAGTATACCTACGAGGTAGTACCCCCATGAAGAGACTACAGTACGCGGCATACCCACAGGCAAACTTTATACCAGGCATTCTCAACTAGGCTATATTCAGTGGAGTGCCACTTGATTGAATAAAAATTCAACTTGAATTTTTTTGAAGGAGAGCCACCATCCAACCTAGTGACAGTTCGTCCTGTGAGAGGAGGATCCCCTCCCGTTTGATGAATGCCGCGGTTGTATCGAAATGATGTTTATCACAAAGCTCACAATAAATTGTAAACGGTATCGTTTTACAAAGTAACATGTCAATGTACCGTCGCTGTAGTGAAGTTTGCAACTGTGAGGCTTGCACTACAGGGGTTCCCTACCTGTTACCTACAGTACTGTAGCTACCGCGCCCAATTGACAGGTTGAGAGTGTGATGCTGTGGTGAAAGTCTGAATAATAGGAGTGCTCCTCCGTTTGTTCCATTTGTCATGCCAATTTGAAATTTTAGTCTGGATTTTTTTTCATGCAGCCAGCCGGCCCGACACGCGCCACTGAAGTGGTGCCGCGCGCCACGAGTTGAGAAAGCCTGCTTTATGCCATTCACAATGAAGTAAAGACAGAGAGTTGTGTGAATACCACCCCGAGAGAATTGGGTGACTTTCCTTTGTTAACTAATCATGGTTAACAGATCAAACGTAATTACTAGCACACTATCATGCCTGACACTAAATTGAGCCAGCTTATTCGCATCATAAGGAAAACTACGAAAAAATTGTAGAAATTGTAATAGGTTTTTGCTGAAGAATTCTTTAAATCCTTGGCAACGAATAATTATAACGGACTAATAAGAAAATTCAATCCACGTTCAAGAGGTTTGGTGATTATTGTCTGCTCTGAACTCCATGAAAACTCTAGAAGGTTGCCCGATTGGTGGAGGTGTATTAGTATTCCTGTACTCATCAGTGATGTAGTACTCGAGACCGGTCTCGAGTCTGGTTTTTCCGGTCTCGGTCTCGACACCTCTGGTCTCGGATTCGGTATAGGACCCTTACGGTCTCGGAAATTTTCTGGTCTCGCTTCGGGACAGGCAAAAAACTTTTCGTTTTTTTATTTGTTTTAAAAACTCATTTATTTTAAAGAAATTTTTAGTTCATTTTCTTTGAAAAAATAATTCATTGAGAAAAAAATATCACTCATGCAGCGAGTCCATTCACTGTCTATTATAGGTTGAACTTTCTTCTGTGAGTTACTGAGTGGGTCTTCAACTTGGGCAATGGGGAAATAGCGCATATGGACTAGCACACAGGTCAGGTTACTCAGTCCGGTACTGCACTGCACTGTGTGTTCACTGTGTTGGTGTGTTGAAATTCCCTTCTCAGTGTTTGTTCATGTCATCCATTTTTAGCTCTTCGGGATATATAGCTTATTGGCCTTTTCATTACCATATTTAACTCAATTTGTTCAAAATATTCATAAATTGGCACAAAGTTTATCAACACTGAAGATTGGTAGCACTGACTGACTCCGAAGAGCCATATTAGAAAAATGATTGTTAATACCCTTACAACGTAAAATCATTCTGAAAAGCCCTTGATAGTCCTTCACCCGTTTGCTTTGCCCAGCAGGGAGGTCTAACATCACCTCCCTCCACCTACACTCTTCCTTCCTCCATTTCCCAATGCTGGAAGCTGTTTGTCTGGATTTTCGTTCAAAGTTAGTAAAAATACGATAGCTGTTAAGTGCTCGCGGTGTCATACACTGTAGTGTATCATTTGGATGTCAGGTAATAAGCATCATGTCAGTGCCCCACTTTATATAATTAATCTAGAGCTTCCCTGAGACCCTATAAGGTGGGTAGGGGTGAGCTTTAGGAGGTTTGTTGACAACAAATCCTTCTCTTACATTGCATACTATTCTCCTCTTTCACGCATCTAAACAGCGTTGGGACAATATGTACCAACCAGCTGCGTGCTTCCTTCGGTTACCAAAGTAGTACCAACATTAGCCAATTGAATGTTGAGCTTTATTCACTAAACAAATATTGGCCCAGCTTAAACTAGCCCAACTCTTGACACATCAATGTTCGGTGCTTGAAATATAATTACACACAGACAACTTGTCCGAAGGAGTAGGGAGCTTTGTTCAACTCGGGGGAGGGCGTGGGGTCTGAACGTTGTTTCAGGAAAGCGTCTAAGGAAAGGAGGTTCCCCTTCCCAGAAAACACACAGCGTTAGCCTTATGTGTTAGGCCAATGTTGGCAACCGTTGGCAACAGTTGGTATTATGTTGTATAGGCAACTAAAGACAGGGCTCAGATTACACGATCGGTGTACAGCCAACAATTGGAAATTTCATGTATTGCCAACATTTGACAAACGTTTATAGGCCAATTGTAGGGCATGCACTCATTTAACCAACACTAAGCCAACTTCATGTAGCAAACTGTAGGATGCTTTACATTTAACCTACATTAAACCACTTTCCAGAAACCAGTTTCTCATTTTGTCTTCAACCAACATTGAGCCAGCTATGTTTAGCGAAGTGTTAGGCACTATGTAATTAGCCAACGGTGAGCCAGTTTTAAGTGACCGACTGTGGGTCATCATGTATTGAACCAACATTGGAAAAACACTTGAACTTAAATTCTGTAGGTCGTATTATAAACGTTTGTACCAGGAATAAGCCATTATAATAAACTTTATGAAGACCTGTCAAAAATTTATGGTACTAAATTATCTATGATATTATCGTGGTAAATACAAAACAGCAATATTGTATATTGAAAATTGTTACTAGTTATACCTCAAATCTTGTGCTGCCAGTGAATCTGAAGGACTCTTAAAAGTCGGCCTACCACTTGTGGTTGGATCAACATTAGATATCGGTTGTCACAGGTTGCCGAACGATGACACTGGTCACACTTGGCAAATATTCAGAGGCCGAACATTGACCCATCAATGGACCACCAGAAAAATAAAATCCAGGTCAATTCTGGTATCGTCCTAACCTCATAATTCCTTCACTAACAACTGTTTTAAAACATTGCATTCACAGCGCATGTTACTAAAAATATTCACTTACACTGTGGAAGTTTGCCAATACAATTTGAATAAAATGTTAAAAATGCTGTGAAATTCTATTGAAAGGCGGTTTAGATGATCAATTTTGCACTTTCCCTTAAAGCATGAAACTTGACACATGGCTAGAACACCACAATATAAACAAATTTAGTCCAGGGGCTACCCGGTATGGCGGCCATCTTGGATTTCAAAATGGCCGCCCTTGTTTTGTTGAATACTAGCTCATTCCTAAAAATATTTTTGACGCATCGACTCTTAAAATTTGGTCATATTTTATTGCAAAAATTCCAAAATGAATTTTTGAGACTGTTTTGGTGAGATTCAGGTTAAGCAAGATGGCGGAAAAACAAAATGGCCGCCAAACTGAATGAAATATTTTCAAACATTGTGCAAAAACATTGCAAATTTCCACAATCCTCAATCGAAATGATGTAAATTAATGTTTCAAAATTAAGGTTGAACTTTACAATCCTTGATACAAGAGTACTTGCCAGGAAATATGGCGGAAAAGCACAGAAGAAGTAAACACAATACAGTAAAAATTCCCCACAAAATAAGACGATAATTGAAAAATGCAAAAAATTCCAAAATATAATCATTAAAAATATATTTCGATTAAAAACCATAAGTCTCTTTATAGCAGATTGTACATAAAATTTAAAGCATGATTTTTGATATGCAGGACCCCATACTAACCAAGACGGCAGAAACAACAAAATGGCCGCGAATAGAACGATCGTAATTTATTAGAATAATAGTAGAGACAATCATTAAAATACTATTGACACAGTTGTCCTTAATATCTGGCCAGATTTTATGACAAATAATCCAAAATTGTTATTCAAAATATTTCTTTCGGATTTCAGTCAACCAGATGGCAGAAAAAGCAAAATGGCCGCCAATGCAATAATTGTGTTAATATATCATAATAATAGGAAAAATAATCATTAAAAATACTTTTGACAAAGATGAGCCTAACAGGTGTACATTTTCTGTTGTAAATATTCTAAACCTTTTTTTCTGGACATTTCATGAAGGATTCGGGTCAACTAAGATGGTGGATATAACAAAATGGCCGCTAATGTTAAAATGTCAGTATATATTATAACAATAGGGAAAATAATACTTAAAAAATATATTTATGACAATTGCTCTTTATATTTGGCCATAGTTTGTGCCAAATAATTCAAACATATTTTCCAAAACATTTTTGTTGGAATTTAGGTCAATCAAGATACCCGCGAAAGCAAAATGGTCGCCGTTGATATAATTACAATACATTATAATAATAAGGGAAATAATCCTTACAAAAAATTTGTTACACATTTAACCATAATTCTGTCCATAATCTTTAATCAACATTCAGAATGTATTTTTCTGGATACGTTATTTAGGTTCCAGGTCAACCAAGATGGCGGAAATTCTAAAATGACTGCCTTTGTAATTATTATAATAAATTGAACTACTGAGAAAAAAATTCTGAAAAATATGTTGGACACATTGAACCTTAAAATATGGTCATGATTCACGCCAAAAAATTATCTTTTAGAACAATTTTGTTGGAATTCAGGTCAACTAAGAAGGCGGAAAAAGTAAAATGGCCGCTTATAGCATAATAACAACGTAGCAGAATAATAGATAATAATAATCATTAAAAATAATTTTGCAACACATTTAAATCTTAACTCTATCCATATCCTGTACTGAAAGTTAACCGTCAAGATGGCGGAATTAGCAAAATGGCCAGCCAATATCATTATCTTAATATATTGAAATAATGAGAAAACTCTTTTTTAAAATACACTTGACATAATTGCTCTTAGTATTTGGTCATATTTTAAGCCAAATGATCAAAACTTATTTTTTAGAACATTTTTGTTAAACTTCAGGTCAACCAAGATGACGGAAAAACAATATGTCCGCCTTATCAACCAAAAAAAAAATAATAATTTAATGATTATTTTCCTTATTATTACAATATATTGTAGTTATTATCGTAGCAGCCGTTTAACTTTTCCACCATCTAGATTCCGCAAAAATATCAAAAATTACGTTTTGATAATTTATAAAAAAGTGGACTTATGAATAAGACTCCCTCTGTAAAAAAAACTTGAAATGATTACTTTCGTTAAGATTATAACATTTTGTTATGCTTACATTAATGGCCATTTTGCCTTTTCGCCATCTTGGCTGACCTAGTTTCCACTAAAACTCTTCTAAAAACTTAGTTGTGATTATTTTTGCCTAAAGCATGGACAGATGTAAGAAGTGATTGTGTCAAACATATTTTACATGAATATTTTTCTCAATATTAATATATATGAAAATCATTATATAGACGGCCATTTTCCTTTTTTACGCAATCTTGGTTGGCGTGACCCCTCCCCCCCCCAGAAAAAGTTCTAAGTAAATAAGTTTCGAGCATTTGGCTTAAAATATGACCAAATAGTGAAAGCAACTGAATCTACTATTTTTTTAATTGATATTTTTGCTCATTATTTCAATATATAATGATAATGGATGTTGGATGGCTATTTTGCTATTTCCACCATCTTGACAGTTGACGTGGATCCTGCAAAAATGTCCAGAAAAATACTGTCGAATCTTAAGCACAGGATATGGATAGAGTTTAGATTTAAATGTGTTGAAAATATGTTCATGTTTTTTCTGTTAATATGCTTCATTGCTATTACACCATTAGCAGCCATTTTGCCTTTTCCGCCATCTTGGTTGATCTGAATTCCCCCCCAAAAAATGTTCTAAAAATAATTTTTAATTATTTGGCGAGATTCATGGCCATATTTTAAGAGTCAATGTGTTCAACATATTTTTCATAAACATTTTTCTCAATATTTCAATTTAATATAATAATTTCGTGGGTAGCTATTTTGGAATTTCGGCCTTCTTGGTTGACCTGGAATCTAAATAACGTATCCAGACAGATACATTCTGAATGTTTTTAAAAAGATTATGGACGGATTTTAGGTTTAAATGTGTTACAAATATTTCTCAAGGATTATTTCGCTGTGGTGGTCAGTACTTCCACGGTGGGAGCATAACATCATCTTTGACGTGAGCTCCGTTGCCCTCCTAAGAGCCCGTTTTAGTGATGTCCGCCTGTGGGGGACCAGGGGAGCAAAATAATTTTACATAGCAATTACCAGTCTACAAAAAACACTGATTACGCACAAAATAGACCCCCAAATAGCACGAGGTTTTGTGATAATGTCCAAGGGACACCCTGCCCGTATTATTTGGACAACTAGCGAACTGAGAGTGTGTGAGCTAAACGCGCCGAAAAATCATAGCATTTGAATGACAGTTTAGTAAAATTGTAGGCACCACATATGTCCGGACTTGAAGCAAGCCTCCTTCGCAACCATCGCAATACAAAGGGCACCAACTTTCAAGTATTTAGAGCTAACAAAAACGCCTCCCGACTTTACGAGTTGACTAAGTGGAAACCCATAGCATTCTGCACCGACAGGAGTCTACTTGACTATGACCCGACAGTGAAAACCAGTCTCTCGCAATCCGACAGTCTTCGTCATTACCGCATCGAATGTGTGATATCCGTAGTGGTGACGTCGGGGAGGGGGGGGGGGAGGTGGCGTAGCCGGGGGAGGGGCAGTGGCGTAGCCAGGATTTCTTTCATCGGGGGAATACATGTTCTGTGTCGCCCGACTAGGGAGGGGTTAAATAGCCCCAAATGACCGCCACTGGTGAGAGGAGGGGAAAGTTGAACAAAGTCCTGGCAGTGTTCGCGATCATCATCTCAACTGAGACTCTTTTTTATGAATTGGCCAGTAAACTGGTCAAGAACGACGATTGCAGAAAATCAGTGTGCTCGTCTCGATGAACGATTGATGAACAATAGACAGCTTCATCCACCTTGGCAGTGGGTTGCGTGGTTAAAGTGAAGTGTCGAAGCCAGAAAGAATAGCTTTTCACTGTTCTGTTTGTCGGGAAATTAGTAAATATTGTTGAGAAAATATTCACCAACTAAGGGTCCCGTGTCAGTACAATTCATTATCTTTGAAGGAATCCAGGCTGTCGGAAAAAAGGAGCACTGCACCGCGTAATTGTCTTGGGCGGCAGTCGAAATCGCAGGTCTCCCAAGCCCTGTTGAAAATTTTGAATAACTCTAACATTTTGATCGAAAGCCTTTCCTTGGGCTGGGATAACTAGTTACCGCCCTTAACCTCCCGTTTAGGTGCGTCACCAGTGCTAGCCTACTTGCCTCTCCAAGGCTCAGAGCTGTTGACTCGAGTCAATGACTTGCGACTCGAATCAGCTCGAGTCCTTTTTTTTGACTTTTTGTTTGTGACCCCCCCCCCCTTTGGAAAATTTTTGGATATTTGAGGGCCCTTAGATTCAATTTGGTGAATCCGTTTTGGACAAATGTTAAGGTAAATTACTGAACTTTGCTACATTTCTTACATAAGAGACAAATAGGGGTTCCCTTTGGAAATTTTTTTGATATTTGATGGTCTTTAGATGCAATCTGGTGGATCATTTTTGACAAATGTTAAGGTAAATTACTGCAAATATTTGACATTTCTTACAGAAGAGACAAATAAGGGGTTTTCGTCCTTGGA
>WURT03172896.1:0-10434 GCA_009936505.3 Holothuria glaberrima | reverse complement strand
TCCAACACCTTAAGATAGCATTTTACCAGTGACTAAAAAAGATGGGATAACATGGCATTATTGTGAATAAAACATATACAGTATGCATCATGGAAACCTCAATGCATTTTTGCATTCTGGTTGTGTAGCTCATTCATTTCCTTTTCTGATAACTAGACTCGACATCTATGAAGACCAGAGGACCAAAGACAAGAAACCAAGCACGATCTTTAAACCAAGTGCTGGAAACACGCAAAAGTCAGAGGGTCCCTAAGAAAAAGGTTCCATTTTCAAATGAAATACCCATACCAAAGAAAAGACTCAAAAGGAAAATTGAGGAGCATAAGCATACTATAGCCAAAGAAAAGTTTAGTCCAGAATCATACTCAACTCTGAAAAAGGCACAACTATCCAAGAGGGAAAACAAACAGGTTAATATTCCGAGAAAGAAGGTTGAACAGAGGAAAAGAGAGGAACCTGTGAAAAATGAAGAAAGCAATGAGGTACGTGTAGGTAGTCCAGCTTACAGGGATAACTGAAAGTAAATTGTAAAACTGTTGTTAATTTGGAATGAAAATAACCTTTTCCAATGCTGAGTTGCTATGATTTATGATGTGGTAGTGCAGTCACAGACACGAAATTGATATTAAATATGTAGCTAGGTGCTCACTTGTTCAGGTGAATTTTGCATCATTACATGATGGCATAGAAATTGAGGCCTAACTCAAGATGCTGTAAATAATTCTGCAGGATTCTTTCAAAAACTTCTTTTTGGTCAGTTTTGTATTTCTTGATGCAAATGACAATAGCAGTTAAAACCGATTTACAAAAATGTCCATATTTTATCATTTTCAGCTTCTTTCTGATTCAGATAGTGAGTCATCAGACATTAAAATAGAAACAGATTCAGAATTTAAATCTGTCTGTCTGACACTTAAAAACACATTGGAAAACCTCCAGACTGTACAAGATCCAACCATCAATGTTGAAATACCATACTTTGTGATCAAGAAGAAGAAGAAGAAGAAGAAAAAGATGAAAAAGAAGAGTAGAGCTGGTAAAAAAAGCTTAATACCTGGAAAGAACCTTGTAGAACCAAAAGAAGAAAAAACAGAAACTGAGGTAGATTTAGAAGAAGCAGCCAAGGAAAATGTTTTGGACATTGATCAACTTCGTAAATTATCAGCTGATTCTCTTGTCCAAAAGTATGCAGACCACCAAACCGTTACAGTGCCTAAAGATAAGGATAACACCATTCACCAGAGTGTGTATACCTGTAGAATGCTTCCCAGTCACTGCTTTGAAAAGTTTATGGGTATAGATGAAGACACCAAACACCAGATTACCAGGCATCTACTTCGTCATGTGGGGGAACTTCTCACCATGGCCAATGAAGGTTTGTTTTGACTTGTTTGTATGAAGTCAAAATTATGTGTGAGAAAGAAAAGGAATGGGCTGTTCTTCTTCTAAAACCAACCATGTAAGGAATAAAATACAGTGTATCTTTTAAAGTTTCTTTGCATTCATAGTCTCTTTGGATATGATATTCAAAATTTGTAGGGTTATTCCTTTTTGTAGGCAAGTTGAAAAAGTCTCTTATTGAAGAAGGTCAGCACTTTAAGACATATTGCATGACCATGCATTGTTGGTGTGAAAAGTGCATTCAGTAGTAAAAAGATTCTCCCAGCTGTATTGCAAATAGTGTCAGCTCAAATATTTTGCTCAGGTTTCTGTATTGTAATTATCACGTCTTCATTGAGTCAGGCATGCTCATTGTTATAACTATATATACAGGTCCTGCACTCTGAGGCATTCAGATACCAGTTCTTTGTTAGAAGTGTTCGCCTGTGGAATACTGTCCCCCGACAAATACTAATTAAACAGTCTGTTTCATCCTTCCGTGCTGTTACCTCCAAATGGATCCTCCCCTGTAGTTGGATCAGAGACCCTTCAACAAACACTTAGGTCCTCACCCGGTCAGCTCATTAGGACCCTTGTCTTTTGCTTTTACCTGCACTCGTTTACTTTGAGGTTTTGTGGTCTTGTATATAAAATGAGCACTTTTGCACTTTTTTGTGGTGGTTGTGTCTCCCTTGCTGGCTTATCGGCTGTTGATTGTGTTCTCTGTGATTACTCTCTTTAGCCTTTTTGGAGTTTTTTACTGAAGACTGAAGTCTAGCGTGCTAGTAATGATGGAAAATTAATGTCATTCTGTCATCTGCGTACTACAGAAAACAGTAAGATTCAGAAAAGGCTATTTTGTCAGAAAAATAACCCTTGTTGAAACACACATGTCCAAAAAAAAGGAAGAATGTGTCATTTAAAATGGTTAGCAAGTCATGAATTAAATGCATTGGCATTGTTTCTTTTGCATTTTGGTGTAGGAATGGCATCACAGGGAGGTACAGAGTTAGTCACTCAGGATGATGAAGATGAAGCAGCTGCATGTAAGTCTGAAGTAAAATTTTGAAAATTTTGTAGAAAGTTACTTTCTGAGTTGATTGATTTGGGAAA
Source organism: Holothuria glaberrima (assembly GCA_009936505.3). Taxonomy (NCBI): domain Eukaryota; kingdom Metazoa; phylum Echinodermata; class Holothuroidea; order Aspidochirotida; family Holothuriidae; genus Holothuria; species Holothuria glaberrima. The sequence goes on along the minus strand of WURT03172896.1, from coordinate 7,941 downwards.
TGAAAGCTTTTATGAAAGGTTTCCTGATATACAGGCTAACCAGTTTCTTTGGGTGGTTATCTGTCTGGTATTGCAAGGGACAGATAGTGTAACTTTGTTGTGGTTGTTCATGCCTCCTGACCTTTACTAATTCTACATTGGCAAGACTAGCTTCAAATAGTGTATTTTATGCTCAAACGACATATATAATTAAAGAGACAGCAGCCTCACTACTTTTTGTAACCATATGGCTGAAAGATTGTCATAATTTTTGCTTCACACTTTTTGCTTGTAGTATTAAAATTTACTTGAAAGTTATGGAAGCAATTTTTGCATATCCTTATCTTGACAACCATATTTATTTGAAATATCTTGAAAAAATTTCATAAATATTTCACATTTGATAAAATTTTGTTCCAAAGTGTTTCCAAATATTTTCTTTGTTGTTCTCTTACACATTACTAAGCAAAAAATGATTCATTGACAGGATGGCATCTTTTCTTGTCAAAACTTCTTACATTTAAATTAAGTTTTATTTAACATGTACATTATTACTGTTACTGGATATCAACACTTGTCTCCAAGTTGATCCATATGTGGTAGAGTTGCTTGAACCTACAGCACTCTCAATTATAGATGTCTCTGAAGCATTAGAATGACTAAGCCATAGAGAATGACTTCGATTTTCATGGGTGATTAAATTACCTCGTACCTATGGCCTTTCAAAACATCCTTCTTTCATCAGGCAGGTACTTGATATGATCATGCAGATAAAGTGAATGACTTGCCATGGCCTTTTGTATCTTTCATAACACTAGCTGTAGTGCAATATGCAAATATATTATCACAAAGCTAGTGTAAGGACTGTTTGGATGTCAACTACTCAATTAGTCAAAGTTGATTGCTGGTGTTTGAAAATACTCCTTTCTGTGGATGACTTGAAGTAAAAAATGGACTGGGTATTGCCTCTTAAATTGAAATAGTCTTTGCTGTTGAAGACTGGGGTTGAAATACTCAAAGCTTGAAAAATTATCCAAAGCACTGGAAAGAGGGAGACTCTGATATATGTCTTTGACGTATCAATTCCCTAGTGCTCTTTCCCATGCAGCAGCGGGAAACCCTAACTTTTCCCACTCAGATCTCTCATTCAGGTACTGTTAGCCCGTTTCTTTCCTCCCAGATTACAGTACTTTCTTCGCATCTTGGTAACTTGTCTAAACCGTCTTCTGAAAGGTCAACTGTTCCTCTCCATCTTACAGTTATTTTGTAATTTGTAAATGGTTAAACGCGATCAGACCTGAGGGGTTGAAGAGTGGGACTCTGAAATCTTCAGGGACGAAAACTGTTAGGGAAAACACACACTAAAATCTTATCCATTGTGCCTCCTGAAAGTCCCTATTTTCAAAGCTTTATAGCATCTCTTTAACAATGTTGCTTGAACTTGTCTAAACTTCGTACAGATAGGGAGTAAATTGCTCTTTCCGTACATATAAGATACATTCCGATTGGTCTAAATTTATGATCGGACTTGGAGTGACAAATAGGAACCCTTGACGAAAAAAATATTGAGCTTTTCACCAACTGGACCCAGCCGACACTTACCTAAGCCCTCAAACAATGGATGGCCATTTACATTGAACCGCGTTGATACACAGAGTACACGGTTTGGGAGGGATGAGTCATTCTTGGGTTTGTGAAAGGTATATTTTCCAGTTATTTAGACTAGCATTTTGCAGGCCTAAGGAATTGATATGCTACATGCACTGTGCTGAAATATTTCTAAAGGACCAGTTTTCGAGGGGCATGCAATCTAGTACTCATGGGTTACCAGTACAATGATGTGAAGGGTTGTGTGGAATGTATGTGAACTAAATATTTTGAAGAAGATGGAATATAACATTACAAGCTGTTGGTAGCATTGGTAACAGTTATGAAAAACATCCTGTGTTGATTTGTCAAAGGGGTTATAAGTAAACTACCTAGATGTCTTAGCTAAGATGAGTGTATAGCTACTGTAGGAATGTGTGTATGGAAGGTTTAATTTGCACTGCATTTGTGTGATATAAATGTTGTTTTATACATCACAGTTGTATGGACTTTGATTTGAAAGTAGTGATCAGATTTATCTATTTGCCCCTTTATATCAGTGTCTTAGCTATTTTATGTAAAATTGTTGTATAGACTACACTAGGTTTGTAATTCTCTTGTGTTAAAGCATCAACATGAGATAGATATAACTTCCAAAACTTGGCACATGCAGTTTGAATGATGAGATCACAAGAGGTATGAAAACATTTGATTGTAAACCAATTTCTTTTAGTTATCACCACAGCAGCCAAGAAGACGACTTACCATGTTGCTTCAAATCCCAAACCTTTTACTGTGTCTCATCCTCAAAATGTAAACCTCAAGCGTTCTCGTTACACAGTGATACGATCTTCAGAGGGTAAAGAGGGCACAAATGAAGTTGTTTTGCTGCCAAGGGGAAGAGGTTTCTATAGCTACAGACCAGTGGAGGAGGATCCCCAACCTGAAGGAGTAACAGAGCAGTCATTCCACTCGGTGATTGATAACCTGCTTGGGCAAGCCTCCATAGCCAAAGCAGATGAAGAAGTCAGCAGTACTGCAGCAGGAACTTCCCAGCAGGTCTTGCTGAACACAGAAGTACCTCAACTTAATTTGCAATCAGGGAATATACAAACTGTAATTTTCAGTGAGACCAAGGACGGTGTGGATAATACTCTGCAAACACAAGGTGGTATACAAACATCAGTCATTATATTGGATGAGAAAGATATACAGATGGATGTAGAAGTGAGCACTGGAGCCCGTAAGAGAAGGTCACCAATCAACAGTATACCGGATGGTGTGGGAACTATAATGAAGATGAACCATGTACTTTCAGAGTCAGATGTAGCACAGAATCTGCTTGCCCCTGATCAGTCATCAGAGAATCAAGAAGTCCCATACCCTGATCACAATTATTCGTATTCAGATGGAACCAACACATCTGCTATGCACACAGATTCAGAAGGAGCACCAACAGTTGCACCCCTTAGTATTGAGGAATCCGATTCTGCTAAATTGGATATCAATCCTATCATAAATTCAATGAATGAGCAAGTCAGTCGCTTAATTCCAGATATTGAACATCCAGAAGGAAGTACCTCTGGCACAAATTCCCAGGAATCAAGTCAAGGGCAGGAAGGAGCTTCAGTGGCTGAAGGGTCTTCTGATCCAGCAGCTGCAGCCATTGCAAGTGTGATGACACCAGAGGAGGAAGAGATGCTGAGAGTGAGGAGTGTTTTTTATTCTGTTCTGCTAATGAATAATCAGGTATTTCTACATCTAGGGTATGCATGATTGTATGGTGGAGCTATTTTTAGGCTGTATCATTTCCCTCATTGTTGGAAGTTTTCCATGCAGACAGGAGGCTGATGTTCAAGATAAGGTTAGCTCGATTTTTTGTCATGCAGACTTACAGCCTATACCTGTTATACAGTCTGCACTCGGTAGTATGTGCCTTGACATGTGCATAATAAAACCAAAGGAAGGCTTGACTCAAACAAGCAAAGGTGATTTTGCTTCTTATGATATGTATGATTATGATTTCTCATAATTGTAATAATACAAAGGTCATGAAAAGCTCAAACTAGCAGAAGTTTCCAAATAAGTTATTGTGTTCTTAATCCATCCCTTGATTGTTAAGCCAGAATAACCAAAACTCTTTCACTAAACATTGCATCATGAAACATTCTTAAGATTGACAATTTGGCACTTTAAAGGTCATCACAATTATTTAGCATTAGCAAATTGGGTATAAGAAGATGTTCATGTTCAGCTTGAGTATCCTTCCAAGGATCACAATAGCCAGTGATTTTGCTCTGTTAAAGTCAGAATCATAAAATGTGGACTAAACTTTGTGAAAATATTTTATTTTGTTCATAGCTGAAAGCAGTTGACCTGTTAGACAGCCTCCTGAAGAACCAAAAGAGGAGGGGACCATTCAGGTGTCAGATTTGTCAAAAGATTCTCACAGCTGCAAGTACATTAAGGGCACACTACCGAAGTCATGCAGGTAAGAAAGACTTGAAGAAACTGAAAGCATGGGAGACCATGGCTTTTGCAGTGCCCTAAATTTTTGTTCTAGTGGCGGGGCCAGTCGCCATAGCGATGGCTTCAGTATGGGATTGGTTGGGGTGTAGCTGTTAGTTCCACACAGAATAAATCCAGAGAAGAAGATGAAAAATTATCTCAGTTCCACCTTGGTTTTATTTTTGATTCCTTCCGTTCTCAAAGATGATTAAGCTCGATCAAATTATTTACATGATGGTTGTAGACAAATTATTCCGGCCGGCCTATATACAATTCATTTGGGGGAGCAGGATGCTCCTTACCTAGTTATCTACATGTTGTCGTTATGACTTCCCAAACAAGAGTCCAAGGCTGCAGGCTCTGCAAACCTTTCGAATCTCCAAGCCACATGGCTCTGTAGGAAAATCCTGCAACTAAATGCAGTCCCCTGATTGGTCAAAAATTGTGACGCATCCTTAAAATAAATATTAATTTATATGACAATATTGTATGACCAACGAGGAGGCTGCAGAAAGTGAAATTAGCCACACCCAGGGAATATGGGATACAGCTTCCACATGGAACTAGCATGTGACAGCAAGCATGTACACCAAACATGTGATAGGAAACAGGAAGGGACCTGGGATCTAGGAGAAAGGGAAGGAAGTATGACTTGTAAATAACAAGATGGCGTCCACCTCGATCCATAATGAAATGCCTACTCTAGCTATACTACATGACACTAGTAACAGCAACTTTGAAGAATTTAATGTTCATAATAGCTGTCCTTGTTACTTCTGTGTGGTACCCCAAAGTGTTGGCCTTGATCAGAGCCTCTTTTGATTTGCTGTGGTACCCTTGCAAATGTTTACTAGTCAAAAGCTATTTTGCTTAGCCCCTTTTGGTTTGTTTTCCATGCTCAGATGTGTTGTTCCTCTTGTGATGTTAATATGATGGGCAGGTTTTGAGTTTTAAGTACTCCCAAATTTATGTATTTTGCTAATGGGTATGTACTTCCCATTTCCCAGGTATAAAGCCATTCCAGTGTTTACTTTGCAATGCCACCTTCACTCGTCAGCACAGTCTCAACTACCATATGATGATTCACAACCAAGAAGCAAGGTTTAGTTGCAGCTTTTGTGCCCGTCAGTTCCGTCATGCAAATCATTTCAGGGAACATCTACGAAGACACACTGGTGAAGAACCATATGGATGCACTGACTGTCCTGCGAGGTTCAAAACACGCAATACCTACAAGCGGCACATGCGCTCCAAACACAGTAAACTAGTAACACATAAAAACAGTATTAAACTTATAACAGAGGAAAATGTCAGTTAAAAACAGGTTAATAATGTATATGCACCTCCAACAAAAAGCACATTTGTTGTGGAAGTTTGAAAACTGTGATGGAATTGTGTATGAAAGTTTGAATGAAGATTGTTATTAAATTAAAGGAATTATTTTCTACTGCATCACTTGCACATCAGAAGATAAGTGATTATCTCTTAAAAAATATTTAACTCACACTGTCAGTGTGCTGGTTTCTTATCAAGAAAAGAGAGTCTACTTTGACATATCTTAAGAAAAATAATATTTTCTTTGAATGAACATTTTTCAGTAGTAAGAAGCTAATTTTCAACTTTTTTTTACTTGTGTGAACTTGAATGTTGCATGACATTTAATTGTTCTCTTTTGTTTTAAGATAGAATATATTTGGCATAAGTTAAGTAGTATAAAAATTAACTTTAACAGTTTACAGAATGTTATGTATGCTGAATTCTGGAGGAAACAGTACTGTATATTGAGGTTAGTGACCATAGAAAAAAAAAAAAACTAAAATAAGAGAAAGAGAAAATATTTGCATATTACACTGTGACACTGGAGATTAGGTGAAGACAGAGCAGCTGCTAGGACCAGTGTCCACCAGAAGTTTTAAAACACTTTTTTCCCCAAAAATCTTTTACTAGTTGGTTGAAAGTCTTGTCTCGTACTTTCACAGGTATTGAAATTGTATTAATGTGTATTATTGAAGGCCATTAATGAATTACATCACTGAACTGAATTATTCCATTCTGGACATTTGCAAAAAAGTATTACTTAAAGTGATGTAAGCTTGGCCTACTGATTGCACAATATTTTAAATAACATTGGTTGGTGTGAGTTGAACAGTTACAGCAAAGTATGCCTGACAACCCATAGACTGGCTGGATTCAGGTGATGTGATACATGTCTTTTTGTGTACCAGTAAAAACCAGAACTTTCACCGTCACAATTATTTTTATAAGAATTATTAGACAAGTTGGTAGTAGTTTTGATGTCACCTTCAGACCACCAGTATGCTGCTATTTTAATTGTTGATTCTGTCCACCTTCCATCTTGACCAGTTTATCTATTAATATCCAGTAAAATCATTGTGAGTGTGTGCTTTTCCAGAACTTATGTTGTTTGTGTTGATTTAAAGTGTTGTTTTTAATTCTAATATCCAAAGAACTCTTTTGTTAAGTTGCACATTGTAGCTTATACAGTTGAAATGAAAAGATGGAATGTGTACCATGCAATAGTTGTACAGGTTATAATAAAATGAATGGATGAATTTTATTGAAATAACTTACATATACATTGTATGCATTGTCTTCCAGTCTGTAACTGTGTAGTAATGAAATGAATTTTATTGGTTGCTTTAGTGGTCTGTTTGTAATCCTAGGGCTGTACATCAAACAATGAGGCAAGTGGAAGTTACGACATGCAAGCTGTCTCCTGTCTCAGTTTGCCGAAATCACAGTTCTAATCTAGAATTTAATAAACAGAAATATTAGTGATATTACCAAGAGTTAGAGAAGGAAAGTTTTTAACCATTGATTAAATTTAATTCTGGAAACTTTGTGCTCACCTGGGCAGTTGATTTAGAAGGTAGTGTGCAGCTCTAACCCCCAGAGTGCATGTTTTGTTGGCTTTAAAGATTTGATTATAGACTACTTTTGAGTCAATTTTTATGAGTCGATGCAAAGTGTGCAGCAGTTAAAATAAATTTTTTTGCTTTTGGTTGAGAGAATACAGGTGTAGTGTTTTAAGAAACTGAAAATTTATGAATGTATCAGAAAGTATGTTTCATCAGGCATGAAATTATGTTTAAGTAGTGTGTAGGGTAATAAATAGACTGAATTAATTAATAGACTTTCATAGAAATGATAATTTGGAAAAGTATTTCAAGACTTGCTTTCACCAGCTAAAGTTTTGTGTATCCCCAAAGAATTAGGTGACCTTAATATTTACAAATCAACTCAGGAATGTTCACATGTAGTAAGAGAGAATATTGGACTAAACCATTGGCATTAACTAACCTCAAACCCATGGACCCAGTTCTGACTTCATAATTCATTCTGGCACCTGCTGAATGTTGTCCCTGTAGTGGTATCATTATTGGTCAACCCCAGACATGGAGACAGTTGCCACCAAAGTTTGAAGGTAACTAGTGAGAGTTGAAGATACTTGGAAAGTTTATAGTCTTCAGATGGGTTTGCATGGTCTGTACCAAGCATTTTCAAGTTTTTTAGGCCAAGTGCTATTTGAGGGAGTTTTTACTTTAAATTTACTATAGTAGCCAAGACTTCATTAAACTGCTTGTTTCCTATTGGAAGTTTTGGGCTTGAATCTTTAACTGGGTTCCCACAGGTCATGGCAAACCTAGAAAGTTGTGGAATTTTACATTTAAGGAATAAATCGCATTTGACGGACTATTATTGGTGAATAAACCGTCGAGACTCCAAATTTGGCAAAAAACGGACGAGGCGAAGCCGAGTCCGTTATTTACCAAATTTGGAGTCGAGACGGTTTATGAGACAATAATAGTCCGACAAATGTGGTTTATTCCTATTCTACCACCGAAA
>WURT03172885.1:0-10435 GCA_009936505.3 Holothuria glaberrima | reverse complement strand
CGTTCTCACATAGTCATTATGCCTCTCTAGTGCAGGAGTCTTCAGTTTTTGAAGTTAGCACTCAACTGGATGAAGAAATTAGTCCGCTCACGAGCAGATACAACCGTTACAGCTGCAAATAATAGCATGAAAAGTTAGCTGTTCTCTTGACGGTTGTTGGTTAACTGTTTCTGACAGAAGGGATTATATAACGAAAACAAATACGAACTACTCTGTTGGTTCTGTTCCTTCCTGCAAACTCTAACTTTCTAGTGTACTGCAACTTAAAGGCAATTGGCGCTGGGCAAGTTGCTTTTTAAGTTAATGTTCAGCCCTGGAATACATAAAATCCATACATTTGCTTGTTTGATATTTTGTGGGCCTATTTTACATCCGGTGAATAACCGAATAAGCTTTAACCTACACAAACAGCAACTGGATTTTCTAGCCCACTCCATATGGGGTTCCCATACTTCATAATGAAATTCATCTTCTTGATATATCATATTTACAAAGTTTTCACGGTTTGAACCATGATGACCTCAAATCACTTAAGATTATACTATATGGTTTTCCCCCTAAAATTGTACACGCTCACACCAAGTATGAAATTCATCAAAGATTTTGTTTTCGATTCTCACGTACCCTAAGGTGTACAAGTGCCTCAGGTCAAAATAATTGCCGTAGATAGAAGTAATATAACCGTCACTTATGTGCATCCAGTGTAGAGGGTTTCAACTTGTGGTAAAGGTACCCTTAAGGACACCAGGGATTTTTCGGGGATACGTGAAACATTCTTGTCGAAAAGAAGTCCGGGGCTGCACGCGATCAGCAAAACTAATATCCGAAGTTCATTTCACTACGTGATATAGCCCACGTACATAACAGTCTATCTCCAACATTAGATCAATGTAGGCACAAATCTAAAGGGGCGGATTCCGGCTTCAGCCCCCTCCCCTTCGGCATCACTTTCCTTTTTGAGACGATTGCAAAGCTGCACTCTATTTTATGTATACCGTACTTTTGATTGCTAGAAGTCAGGAAATACCATTTACCAGTTTCTTCTTTTGCCCCAGAACCCTCCCCCTTCCGAGACCCATCGGGGCTTTGTACAGTTGACGCTCGTAGCTTTGAACTTTGCCCTCACGGAATTAGCCCCTCCCCTTTTAAAATCTTGGATCCGCCCCCGGATCAATGTGATTCTCTCTTGACGAAGTTGTACACAGTTACAAATTGTGACAATGTGAAAAATATTTTCTTCTGCCTTGGTGCACCCATCAAGGGCCATTACCACTCCCGGCGTCACTAGAGGATCTAAGGGGGGGGGGGGAACGGGGGCCATGGCCCCACCCAAAGTTGGTCAAAATATCGTTTCCAAAATTTTTCTAGAAGAAGATTGACTTCACAATTGAACACTTTTGATGCACCAAATATTGTTATAGAAAAATTTTCCAAAGGGGAGGGGGACACTTCCTCCCCTTAGACCCCGCCCCATATCACTATACCATCAGTTTGGCCCCTCCCAAACAAAGGTCCTGGATTCGTCAGTACCCGGGGTACGCTGATGACAAAGGTGCTTATACTAGATATGCGTCTATATGTGTTGATATATAGTACTGTGAAGTGCTGAGAAGTTTTTTTCTGTGGATGATCATGCTCAAATGTAAGTAAAGCATTGACGCTGTACAAGAGTAGAAAAACCGACTGACTCATAATATGGCATTTTGATGGTTGAGGTTGGGTTGGCTAGTTGAGAATTTAAACATTTTTACATTTTTTACAATTTTTTACAGTTTTGGGGCAAATCATACTGCTAGCTGCAGCTCGGCTGACAGAGCTTAGGCGTAATATCTGGACACCTTTCCGGCGCTGAATTTGACATCTGCAGTGTGTATTTGTGTACATGTACTTCATCCTTTCTTGTTTGAAGACGGCTCGCTAAAAGAAATACTCTGGACTAATGTTCGCATTAGGCAGCGGGATCGAGGATTTCCAATCATTTCCTCAACAATCCCGAAAGTATTAAAATCGTGTGAATAACGCGCACCTGTTGAAAAACATGTTGGAGAAAAAGTTGACTTTTATGTTGCAATTTATCAAAATCCCGCTCTTTGAACCAAATCCACTCCGAATAAAACCCAAGACCTAGTGCCAACACAGCTCCAGACCCCGGCCAGATTTATATTTGAAATTAATGTTAACATTTTTATGAAATATTCAACGGTTCTCACAATACTAGTCTTATCCAAGACGTTAGTTACTTTTTACCCATCTTTTTCTGTCTTCCCTTCACAAAGGGAAGGCGTATGTCAACTTGACATACGCCCTCACTTTGTGCGAACGAAAGACAGAACTGTAGAAGATAGGCAGAAAGTAACTAACGTTCTTGAACAAGACTGTCACGATACAAGCAACTGAATTTATTAAATTTTCTTCCCATCCCGAATTTTGAAGCAAACAAGCGTGATGTGATAGGTTCACATTGATGACCAATGTCTTATTTTCTTGTAACGTTTATCTTCAATTTTAAACAAGACCAATCTTATGCACTCATTTTATGAATACATAAGAGGCGTTGAAATGTTGTAAACTATACTTAATTATCTTAAGGCAACTAGAAATCCTATTTAATCCCAGGCTAAAACAATCGGGTGAAAAATACTAAACAATGATCATCGATGTTCATCCATAACGTCATACCTGCTTGCTTTAAGCTCACTTTTGGGAGAAAATGTGCTAACTTCTAGAGAACCGAATACATTAATTGAATGGAATGCTTAGATAACATTCTCTTTGACCTATCGAAAAGAAATATCGGTCTGAACTTCACATTTAACGCACTGCGGTTTAAAATGTATGCCGTGTATGTTGTTGTAGCACATGCACTAAACATTTCAATGCTGTGCATAGTGCTTTACAGGAAAATACATTTTCCGAGGAATAATGTCAACAACAGTAACAGCCGATATTATTTCCAGCAGATTTACCCAAAAGGGTAACTATGGTGCCTCCTTTTTAAACGTCATGATTGAGCTTCTTCACAGACCTGTTGGGAGTATTTTATGAACGTCCCTAGCTCTGCCCATTCATAAAAAAAAAGAAAAAAATAAAGAGGTAGGTTAGCATGCAAACGTCACTGCTTTTTAACAACTTAATTACTCAAAACGTGATGAAGACCGAACCGGCTGTGTTATAGGTAACAACATCTTGCACTTTTATGCACTGCAGCCTATTAGAAAACTTAAGACGAAATGAGGGCGCAATCATGGTTCTGACATGGGAAGTCAAGGGAATGTTGCAACTATTACGAAGTAAAACCTGTACCCTTTTATAACTCCCGAAAGCAACCTATTTCAGTATAAGACAGTGAGGGTACCAATGGAGTACTGTCGATTACAACTTGAAGCGTGGCTAGAAAGGTGGCTTGGTGATGTTTATGCCTCACAAACTGACTTTCTGGAAACTGATCCCTCCGTACGGCGGTCTGAAACAGCGTTCAGCCCCCAGTTGGGACCAGCTTTCTACGCCTATGGTTTGCACTGTTGCAGGGAGTTCCGTTTCAACTCCCTGATTGTTCTTGTTAATATTCTTGATGAGCCTTAAATGCCCACCTTGCACACTGGAACAAAGTCAAATCAAAACTACTAAATCTGCTAAAATCATCAACTGGTGGGAAACAGGGGAAGGGGAAGAGTCATGTTCTCTCCACTTTTGAAAGTGGAGAGGATCATCCCCCTCACTTATTCTAGAACCAATTTGGTAGGAGCATGTTTGATTCCATACCATGCAATATTGCTGATTCAAGAAAATCAAGCAAGAACTTATGGTGGAAACCGAACGATTTAATTGGTTGAATTGGTGGAAAATGCCTCAGATTACACAACAGATCATCTGGCCTCTACATTTTTAGTGAGCCCCGGATAGCTTGCATTCTTTGATTTCACTATTTTGCTTGAAATAGTTCTGAGCAAGGTCGTGCCCTCACTTTTCAAGAAAGATATAGCTGTTGACGTTGCTGGCTACCATAGTGCACTCAGGCCCATAGCCAAGGGTCCGCCCCCCTTGAAAACTCCCCCCTTGAAAGTTTCAAGTTGCAATTGACTTAACACATGTTTACACACTTGGCCCCCTGAAAAATTTTCCGCCCCACGGAAGCCATTTCACCCCCTTCAGTACCTTGTCTGACTATGGGCCTGAGTGCACTACTAAAATAACAGACAATCAAGTAGTTCCCCTGTAGCGTTTTTGGCAGGAAACTGAAAAATCACGAGGGTATTACAAGTGTAGATGATAGATGTGGTTTTACGGCTCAGTTTTTAACCAATTGGTTCTAAGTCAGGCCGGCAACGACCTTTTTCCAGTTGTGGCTCACTGGCTTGTTTTCCCTACTCCATTGCTTATGCTGAGCACCACGCATAATGGCAGTAGGTTCCATTTTTAAAGTCTTTGGTATGACCTGCATGGGCGTGGATCATGGGGGGACGGGCGGACGCGTCCCCCTCACCTTTTTGGAAGGGGGACATCGCCGAAAGTCCCCCACTTTTTCAAAAATGATGAAAACTAACTAATTACGAATTGACACTACATATTAAAAGCTAAATTTCGCCCAAATATCATGGCACCATTTGCCATTTAGACACCTTCCAATTTCATTTTTTCTTCAAAGGGGAGGGGACACCCCTTCCCTTAGATCCCTCCCCAGGACAGCGATTCAAATATGGTGAAAAGTCTAACAATTTACTTTTCATTCACTTCACGAAGTGTAGTTTTGATTTACCCCAAGGACTGAGTAAAAAATCACTTAAGCAAGCAAAAAAAAAAAACCTCCCTAAAAAAGTAGAAATTCTTTGTGATATATTCAATTCAAATTTAGCACCAAATGTAGCACCATTTTGCATCTAGCCCACCTTACATGAGCAAAAATTTTCCAAAGGCGAGGGGGAACCCCCTCCCCTGAGACCCCTCCCCAGGACAGCGATTCGCAAATAGTGAAAAGTCCCCCCCCCCCACTTTTGGAGACTGATCCACGCCCTTGATGACCCGGCCAGGATTCGAACCCCGACCTTCCGGATGCAAGTCGGATGCTCTAACCACTTGACCATGCAGTCGGTCAAGTGTAGAAACAGTTACCACAAGTAAGTACTCTTCCTACATAGATAGGGTTTTCTAATCCCTACCGTCGAGAACTTTTTCAGTTAAATATGTTGGCTATTAGGTAACTCTTCTGCATGTCTCTTATGTCTGTGTGTAGAATTCGAATGGTCTTCATCTGCAATGGAGGTACTTGTAAAGTAAATAATACTATATTTAGGAACTGTTTCGTACCCTTTCCGTTTTCTCAAAATGCTGCACAGATTTTTTCAGATGTTACCCACCATGAATTTTCCGTAAGGTCGGTCACACATATCTTGCTACTCAACTTATAACGTGACAAGCCTGCCCAAGAAAAGTTTTTGTCAATAGAGGGCGCTTCAGTCCGTAAACTACTTTTTTCCCTTGCAAGTAATTTTGGAGACTTTAAACAGTTTTTCCAGAAAAGTGCATAGAAATTCACTATAAATGCGTGCCCACCAACAATATATAATAGACTGTGTGTATGAAACATGTTACAAATACCGCTCAACGTGGAGTCAACCAATCATTGATGTCATAGCCTACATGTCCGTTACGATAAAATAAAATGAATGAAAACAAAAACTTATATAAACTTGTACTATTTACGAATTTATATTAATAAACATTTCACTTTCCAGGTACTTCAGGTAATTACCTTTTTTTATGATTCCATAGGCGTACGGGACTCTTCCAATTTGGGGGGCAGAAAATTTTTGCCCGAATCTCAAAAAAGTTGCCCATAGTCAAGGACGCGGATCCATCTCCAAAGACGGGGGGGGGAGGGGAATTTTCGCCGTATGCGAATTGCCGTCCTGGGGGAGGAGGAACCTAAGGGGAGGGACCTAAGGGGAGGGAGGGGTATCCCCTCGCCCCTTGGAAAATTTTTGCTCACGTAAGGTGGGATAGATGCAAAATGGTGCTACATTTATTGCTAAATTTGAGTTGGATATATTTCCAAGAATTTCTACCTTTTTAGGAAATCTTTTCATCTTGCTTGTTTAAGTGAATTTTTCACTCAGTTCTTGGGGTAAATCAGAACCACACTTCGCGAAGTAAATGAACAGTAAATTGTTTGACTACATACACCATTAGCAAGTATACTCATATCTTATTAAATTTGGATATGGGAGTGATTAGGACTATGCATGTCAGAGCCTTTTCGAAAGTCTGATAGAGGTGATACTGGCAAATAACTACACGGGCGCGAAGCGCTCGAAAAGTTTTGCACTTTTTCGGGATTTCGATCAAATATTCGTGAACTCAGTAGAAATTTGGGCAATTATTTCACTTTTTCTTCATCTCTGCCGAAATTTCACCTGTTCTGTGCCCGAATTTTGGTCAATATTTTGCCCGAATTTTCGACCTCAGAAAATCTTTGGGGGCAGTCTGCCCCCTGCCTCCCCCGCCTCGTGCGCCTATGTATGATTCAAGCAATGACGGCGACTGAAAAGTGGCCGCCATGAGCTGGACGTGCACGAAAGTTCCACACACTCGATTTCAAACTCGTACGTAGGTACGTGCGTAATCGACTCAAGGAAGGGTACAATACTAGCTCCATAGATTTGCGCACTGTATCGAACAGATATTTTCGTAGAGATAGCCTATACAGGCCGTGCATGCTTGACTTACCGCATCAGTACCGCAAGAGTGAGGTTACCTGATTTTTTTCTGCTATTTTAAATTTAAGGGTCTCGACAAAACATATCATCGTCAATGACCTTTCCAGACAACAGTTACCTCAGTCTCATGCCAAGTAAGCTATAAAAATGGATATTTCATTGTATTATTTTGCACCTTTTTAGCCTCTTAATTAGGGCCGAGGGTATCGATATGCACATGCCGATATACAGTTAATTAACTTGCTATAAGAGGGATTGTTTATATACATATGAAAATGAATTCGAGGTAATGTACAGCGTGTAATGATTATCAACCATGGATAGATTGTCATTCCCGGGCTGTAAAAGTAAGTTTTCCTAGGAAATTTTGCATTTGTTGGCTTTTCGTTTGACACTGGTGATTCATGAGCAAAAACCTTTAAACATTAGTGGCCTAAAATTGTCTAGAGACATGTAGTAAAATCATTTAAAGTCAAATTAGGCCAAACGAAGCAGTTTACTGTACACAATTATAATTTAAAATGGCAAGATTTAGGTCAAAGGTTAAATTTCATACCCTTTTTTACCTCTAATGACCTCATCAGTCACGTGATTCACAAAATCTCGGCCAATAATTTGAGGGGTCGTGTGATACTCTCCAGTTTCTGGATGAAAAGTAATAGCCATTTTACTTTCCCCTATCCCCTCAATTTTTTTTTATTATTTTCCAGCACCCTGACTCTTGGCAGATACCCAGCTATATTTCCCACCCAAAGATACCCATATTGGCCTACATGAACTTTTCTGTCCATAGACATTTCGGAAAATAAAAAAGTGGTGGCATTCATGATCATTCCAGGTGGCACTCACCTAAATCTGAAGCCGGACTAAATGCAAGTAATTAAAAAAAAAAAGACTGAATTAAACTATGTTTTACTTTTTATACAGTTTTGATTGAAAACAGTTTCTGTGCTTTCCTTTGTTTTGACAGGCTTTTTTTAAATGTTTTGCTTTTTAGGTTTGTTTTTACTGCATATTCTTAGCTGCTTGCATTTATATTTGGTAACAATGAAATATATAAAAGTTTAGATGCTGATATATACTTTAAAAACTCGTGGAACGTGACTCCTTCAGGAAAGAAGCAAAAGTTCCAGCATCGAAATTGTCATTTTCATACTGTAAGCTACAATACCCTTTTGTCCGGTTTTTTTTTTTTTTTGCCTTAAGGGAATCATTGTAGCAAAGTAAAACTGATAATCAAGCTCTTCCATTGACAGGAATGGAAATTTAATGTGAATGAAGAATTTTGTATAAAACATTTTGGATCAAGACTTCATATCACTTGCTTAAAGGGGAAGGAGAATACACCTGGAATTTGTAATTTGCATGATTTCAGAAAATATAGTAGCTTTCTAAGGTAAGATGGGGAAAGTTGTAAAGAGAATTGTAAATTGTATAAATAGGAATATTGTCCTGCTTTGCTTACTAAAAACAGTCAGTAGAGCTGGTTTTCTTGGTTTTTTTAAAATCTCCACTAATATGTGATATGAAAAACTGTAAAGGAAGTGCTTTATAAACAGTAGTGAAAAACAAAACAATGAGGCCATAGTGATGCATGATGGGAAATATTTCCCATTGGTAGATATTTTGATATTTATAAGTTAGATAAAAACATTTGTGATTCAAAGGCTAATTTTTCAGTTTTATGTCTTTTAATTTTTCAACGATTAATACTTTTTCTTACTCTGTTCTTTGGAAACAATCTTTTTTGTAGTCCTTTTATGAGTTTATGCTATCTTGAGACTTGAAGGAAATATTCCCAGGCTAAATGTTCTCACATGTATATCATAATAAAAGGATGGTGTGTTGAGTGTGTTGGTACCATCATGTGATGGGGCAATTAAATGGTATAATCATCAGACGTCAGATGTCAGCAGTAATCACATAAGTGAATAAATAATGAAGGTATGAAAATTGATTCTGTGGTTGTTCTATGCCATCTTTAAGTTTAGACAAACTTTTTGCCACCGACCTTCCCATCTCCCTTTGATGTACAGCCGGGCCCGTAGCCGGGGGGGGGGGCATTTCGGGTCAATGCCCCCCAAAAATATTTCTGCCCACCAGATGAAAATTGAAACTGCATAATAATTGACATAGGCGCCGGCACTGGGGGGGGGGATGGGGCGCGTGTCCCCCAATCGAAAAATTCTTAAAATTTTAAAATGATCTCAAAAAGGCGCTTAAGCCATAGATTTCTGTAGGGGGTAGGGTGGGGTGTGTTTTCGACCGAGTGATGGATCTATTGTAATCATTTGCTATTACAAATGTTTCTCAAACTATCAGAATTTTCGCAAATCCTTCTCAAACTATCAAAATTTTCGCACGCTTCAAGCCTTACCACATTGTTGTTCTAATTATCAATATCTTCCGTTAACAACTCCCAGAGAAACACAGTGGCAAAAGTACAAAGCTGTTTACAAATTACCTGTTGAAAGACTGGCTTTTTGAATGGCATGTAGGTTTATTCGGTAATTGAAAGTGTCTCGATGTAGATTCTGAATGCATGTTTTGTCATAGAAATCTTATACAACGAAAACTTTTGGGGCGCTACGCCCGCATGCCACACGGTTTGTACTCAATCTCATGACAATTATGAAGGTAATAATAAATGGTACCAGTACTATTCTGATCACAACTTCAAAAGACAAAGCCAAGAATCTGTAGGGAGCCTTGCATCAGTATGGTATTTTTCAATCTAATTTGCAGCATGATGTGGAATTAGTTAGATGGGGTTTCACGGCTCAGTTTCTAACCAATGATGTGGAATGACGGAACTTGGACGTAAGTATTTGCCGTAATATATTTTTCAGAAATTTTCACCGAACGCTTCGCGCAGCCGTTATGGGTATAGATGGTTACTGTTAATACACTTACGACGAAACAACATTCTGAAACGCTCCTGTTAGACCTTTTTGCTATACCTGTCAAGGAGGTCTAATATCACCTTCCTGCACCTCTCCCTCCCGCCCATTCCCAATTGCTGGAAGCTGTTCGTCTGGATTTTCGTTCAAAATTAGTAAAAATACGATAGTTGTAAAGTGCTCGGCATCATACTCTGTATTTTCATTTGTATGTTAGGTAATAAACATTCAGTGGCGTATTCGGGGGGGGGGCATTGGGCCATGGCCCTCCCTTACTGATGTCGTTTTTTTAATACCTAATATACGAAAACAATTTTAACAGAAAATTTTACTTCAAACTCAAAGGTATCGTATGTGGTACCAGATTGCATGTAAGGACACCTAATTTTTCAAAAATTTTCAAAGGGGAGGGGACACCCCCTTCCCTTAGACCCCCCAGGCCGGCAATCACACCACATATCGTACATGACAACCCGTTACAAAAATCCTGGCTACGCCACTGCAAGCATTATGTCATTGCCCACATTTTATAGAATTGATTCAGAGCTCAAGGCTTCCGGGAGCCCTATACAGGTATCTGCCAGCCTTAGATGCAGGGGCGGGTTTAGGGGGCCCAGGGGGACCGGGCCCCCTTCCAAAAATGTTGAATTTTTTCCATCTCCATAAAACAGTACAAGGCCCTACTCCTATTCATTTTCTTTCACAAATGGTTCTCACACTATCAGAATTTTCGCAAATCCTTCGAAAACTACCAAAATTTTCGCGCGCTCCGCGCGCTTCAAACCTTGCCTCAGTATTGTTCTTATTATCAATATCCTCGAA
>WURT03172884.1:9227-27957 GCA_009936505.3 Holothuria glaberrima | reverse complement strand
CCTTTAAACACATTCACCTACACATACACTCACACACAGGAACATGTAAAATCACCAGCGTAATGGCATGAATTCCTTTCGCCTTCGGCAAGGAATCAAAGAGTACTTAAATGTACATGTGTAGGTTTTTTCAACCTTGGACTGATGACGCCACAGAACTATTAGTTACCGAAATAGATTTCTAACTTTTCATTCTCTAAAACTTTCATAAAAAAATGATTGAGAAATATGAAAAAAGAAATCAATAACCATTCACTCGACACTTTTTATTTTTATATGATTTGCCGTGATCAAATTGGTTTCGACACTCGCTAAGCACCACAGAAATTTGTTTGGTTTTATGCTTGAATTTTGCTGTGATATTCTAAGAATCTTCCGCCAGCTAAAGTGACGTCTAGCAATGGTCTTTATAACCTGAGAAGGCTCTTAGTCGTCAACTTAGCCTATATTTAAAGGGAAAATGCAGTCACCTCAATTTGAATCAGCGTACCACCTCAGTTCAATCATGTGGCAATAAGTTTGTTACTGAAATGTGCATTTCATGCAGAAAAACTTTGTTTACTACTACCAATATGTTTTTTTTTTATTTGGCTTGGACTTATCAGTGAGGGAAATAAGCCGAAATTTGTAAGATGTGAATGATATTTTCAAATGAATTTAGGCAACTACCCATTCCCTTTTACTTACCTAGGGACACACTCTAAGAACATTATGAAGAAAGTCAACCAGGAGTGCAGCAACCGGCTATCCGACCGTATCTTGATTAAAATAACCAAAATATTGTGGTTAGTTTAATTAGTTAAGTGTTGGCTTGTGACTAGCATATTCAACATTCGTTAATATAAACAAAAAATGCTTATTTTGATAAGAATTATTTTTTAACCAGGAAATGGTTTGAACAATCTGTGGCCACGATCCTGGCTAAGAGGAAAATTCTATGTAATATTTTACAGGAAATTGCTGAAGTTCGCGAGAGTGTCAGATACAGGTGTTATATGGTTACGTTTTCTTGGCAAACTAACAATCTGTGCGTCTGTGCTTTGAAGGCGTCGCGGAACTCGGGAGAGTAACCTATATCATTCTCTTTAAAGGGAAATACACATTCTCCCACTCTCGAGTAATGCAGTTACACAAAGCAACGTAATATGGGGAAAATTGGGAAAATTGTCGTTTTATTCCTAGATAATTGCGATGGAGTTTGTACCTTCATCTACGCACCCGTCTGTTCAACTTCTGGAGAGACATTCTCTAATAACTGTACGTTTGATATCGCCAAATGCAAAGATCCAACGCTGGAAATTGCATCACTTGGAGAATGTCAAGCCGGTGAGTAGGCTATTTATATGTAAAGTCTTTTAAACTGTCGTCGCTTCACCTTAAAAACAGGCACTCCTCATCCCAAACGCACGGTTCGCTTGGGGATATCAAAAGTCTCCACTGGTGATTGATCTTTGATTGACATCAGAGTTTGAAAATTCGAAAAATGCAGAGTAGCTCACATTTCACACTCACACAATGCAGAGAGAAAGAGATCGCTTTGGTTACACATTTAAGTCTCGTATGCTCACCTAGTCTTGGTCAAGACGTTATTACACTTTTCCCTGGAAGGGGACAAAATCGAGGGCGCCCTTCAAACTTGTAAGTTGCGGCGAGATTTTGCTTCACAAATAACCCTAGTACAGAGCTCAGAATTTCTGAACAATATAGAGAGGGCGCACTTATGACAGTCGCGAACGTATATACTAGGTAGTACTAGGGTTTTGACCAAGACTAATGCTCACCAGGATATGACCAATTAAAGCAATAAACCAGGTTCGTGTCTACGTGCACAAGGGTCGGAGAAGCTTTACATAGTTTTGGGAGGGACTAGAAGTAAGATAGTGAGGAGAACTGGAACAGGATGACGAAACTCGCCCTTCAAACATATTGAGGAATATTACCACATGTCGGTCAACACTTGGTGACTACGCTTAAATTGACGTAAACTGAAGCAATACCATTGGTAAAAGCCAACTTGTGCAGATCTCTCAATGCAGCAGACAGGTCACACGCAGTATTGTGTGGATATGGCCACGGAAAACTTAGTGCAGCTTTTTCAAGGAGGTACACTAGACAGACGCTTTCCTTTACAGTTGGATGAGCTAGAATTAAATCAAGTTGGAAGAACTGAACTGTCTGGGGCATGGTTGATCTGACAAAGATCAGAGCGAACCGAAAATTCTTTAATTGATCTATCAACTGCATCAAAGTCTGCGCAAATTTCAAAGTGTATCTGCCAGTCCGAAACTCACATTTTTTAAACGTAATTCTGCGATCGATGTCTAGCTTTCCGCGTTCAAACCTTGAAGTATGGTTTTACCCCTGTGTAGCGGCTATCATATCTAACAGTGGACCTGCGATAATCTTATCTTAAAGTTAGAATCTTCAACAGACAGATTGGGGCTCTACATATGAGAGCTTCTGCTGTTGCTTTCGCTGGAACAGAAATATAGAAATATATCGAAAGGATTCCAAAAGTATAGAATATATTTTACCCAAAATGGCAAATAAAATGGGGGTATACACGTGTATTAGCACTCCTGATACACGCCACATCCATAGGGTTGGCAATGTGCCGAAGAATTCCATTGATGTGTTAATTCAAAATACACATGTTGCAAAAATGTTCGAGAGAGGAAATTTGAGACAATTTTAAGTATTCGATGGGTTATTGCATTTATTATTTATGTTGGGCTGACGATTTTCAACATCTGACCATTTCTATTTTGTGCCTCGTTTTACATTTAGATATTTGTTCGATGCCACCCGAGGTTGGCATGTGCCGTGCATATATGCAACGATGGGCCTACAACCCTGAATCGGAGAAGTGTGAAACTTTTATTTATGGTGGATGCGGTGGAAATGGAAACAACTTTATGACAGCTGATGACTGTGCCTCTGCCTGTGCTACAGGTAGGTGCTTTAAGGACAAATCCAGTCGCATGTTGTTGAACTATTAATAACCTCTACTCCAAGGACAAATTTTGTCATTCTTGTACTTCTTGCAGACCTCTGTGTTTGTTCTCGTTTCTCGAGTGAGGGCGCAAAGCCCTTACCCCTTTTCCCAAAAGCGCACTGGGACGTACATTATAGAGAACATTTTTGATGGCTTTTCAATTGTACTTTAATATCAGAGGATGCTCTCATCTGTGATAAAAGTGCGGGAAAGGCTGGGCATGAAACTTTTCCACGGTAATTTTGGATGTTTTTTTGACAAAACCATTCACAGCAAGAAAAAAAATATAGAAAAAAAATGAAAAAAAAAAAAATATGGTGGCGTGCACCCTCAGTCTACTGTCTCAGTGGTTCTAGAGTAAGTTCAGGTATGCTCGGGATGTTTTGTTTTCAAATGTTCCTAGTCTTGTTAGTGCAAAATTATATTTGGGAACATTTTCATGGTGCCCCACATAGCGTTGGGGGCCGGAGCAGCAACCTCAGTTTGCCGACTCACTCTATGGACCTGAGCAAACTATAGGCATGCAAAACTGGCGATTATTCCTACCCCATGTAAAGTATAGGTTGAAAGGGAGACTTTTTTTTTTGTTCTTTTTAAAAGTGGAGGGCAGGGGTAATGGGAATAACAATCTTATGTCCATCGTTTACAAGGTTACAGAAAAAAAAAAAGAAAAAAAAAAACAATTTGGGAAGGTGAAGTGAAGTACTCCGGTCGAAGCCATTGTATTTGTTCATGTAAAGATGTGCGTCAATGAAATGTGATTCATTTGTCTCCAGACGAACTCTGTCCAGATGGGTCACAACCAACTGAATGCTTCATTTATCCTTGCCTTTTCGAAACCTGCGATCGCTACCCTAATGCTGAGTGTAGACCTAATTACTGCGGAGGTTGTAATGCAGAATTTTTCGTGGATGATGAAAAAGTAGATTGTGAAGGTAAGTGCGGTTCCATAAACGCACAGGTAGTTGTTACTTTCCTTGAACAGACTAACGTAAAAGTTCATTGGTGTACATAACCTATTAATTAATGCTAGACATGCATACACAAAACCTGTGGTTCGACGCAGGAATTTCTTTTCAATCTACTCAAGTGATTCTCAAATTTTCTCAGGGTATGGGCCTGAAAGAAATACAAGGAAACGGTCGACGGCTGCATTAGCAAACCTTCAGACCATATAATTGAGTGTGTTCAAATGAGTGAAATGAAAAGGAAGGTACCATGTATAGGGACGGCCACTGAATTCGGAGAAATGAGAATGCAGAGGGAGTTGGGTTCATGGGCCTGTATAAGGGCTTTTAATGAGGTCCATGGGAGAAGGCCAGATTGGGTACATTCGGAGACGTTCGTGAGAGTTGTGCGGATATATCCAAGTATTAAAGGCATTAGAATGAAAAATTCTGACAATCTTCAAACAACATTGGGGTTTAACTGAGCACTTGAAGGACAAGCAAAAGTCATACTTAAACTATTTTCTGTGATGCTGTAGCTCCGACTAATGGGCGGTCCGGCAGTTCAATGGTGCAGAGTGTTGTGATTTCAGAGAGCTGTATGTCGGTAGGGACTGTATGGTACTTTGAAACTAATTTCACTCAAGCTTTTCAGCATCAGTGAAATAATATGCCACGATAGGTACGCGCTTAGCGGGCCGAAAGAGTAGCACGTTTAAAGACATTTCTGTCATATCTTAAAATTAAAATGCTATCCATTATTATAAGATTCATCTAAATTTCTAGTGTTTGAGGCAATCTATTCGACCATTAAAGATTACGATACTGGTTGGCACAGATCATGTGCCAGGACACATGCGTGCATTATAGGTCAGTTTTGCGCGTGTTAACGTTTGCGCAATTGCACGCGGAAAGTAGACCAATAAGAATCTGCTTTTCATTGTGATGACAGTATAAGCGCGCCTAATCAGCTCTTTTGCTAACAAGGCGTGACTGCATTTGTTTTTGTAACGAAAAATTATTGACCATGACCAAGCCTGACTTTATAGATTCGCATACCAATATATTTCTGTATCTCCAGAAGTCGATGAAGGTGAAGAATCGGAAGACCAGGGAGCAGTGCCACCAGTTGTTTTAGGTAAGTGCAATGTACAACTGCCTCTTGAAAGGTCAAATGGTTTCCATTGAAACTATCTAACACTGCATAAGGATTAATTATATAACACCTTATCAATTCCTCTACATCTGATTGGAAGATTGGTGCAGGTCTCATGCCATAGGTTATTTGGCACTATCACACGGTCGTTCGTTATCCCTGGGTGGGTTAGTTTAGAATAGCACACGGTGTTTGGCCCTCTTTGCTCCCCGAGTTAAAATTTGACCAAAACCGGGCCTAGCAGAAAGTTAGTTGTTATACAAAACAACTAAAAAATGTCTTCCATTCGTTTGATAGTATGGATAATTTCATTCGTTGAAGGATGAACGTTCTATTCAACTCGGTTTCGCCTTGTTAAATAGAACGTTAAATCTTCCAACTCATGGCATTATTCATACTATCACACTCATAGACATTCGTTATTTGTATAATATTATTCCGTGTGAATACATTGTTAAGTTGGTCTCTCATAATACGCATGGATGGAGAGTTCATGGCGCACACGCATGCAAAGGCCGTAAGATGTCGTCATAATGCACTTAAAAGAGAAGAGAGAAATGGCCGGTGTAACTTTGAGTATTTTAGAAACTGTTAGAAGCCGTGGCGCCAACGGGGGGGGGGGCATGGAGGCATTTTCCCCCAGTCATTGCCTTCCCTCACTTGCCCCTCGTTTGGGTGCAAATTAGGTCAGTAGCGGTGACGGTGACGTATGGGTCTATCTTATCATTTCCTATTAAAAATTGTTCTGAAGCTATTAAACATTTCCCCCAAAAGTTTCCTAAATTGCAAAATTCGTTTTTCAATGTCGGGAAGGGGGGAAAATATGTAAACTTTGAAATGACCTATCACCCCAAGAGTGTTTGTTTCTTTGTTGCCCTAGTTGAAACTTAATCCCTGTTACAAAGTTTTTGTTATGATCAGTGCAAATCGTAAAGCTCAGAGATATAGACTGAGACCGTTTCGTTCAAGTGATCGAAAACAAAGCAAATTTCTAACGTTTTCTATATAAAGTTGCTAGCTCATGAAATTCATGAGGTAAAGGTGTTAGAAGGTAACATTTTCTTGAAAAAATAGCAAAGTATACAGCAATCTGTGCGGCTGTGATTTGAAGGCGTTGAAGTACAGGAGGTTAGTTTATGTTTTCGTCATCTGAAGCAAAGAAACAGTATCTGCCACTGTGTAATACAGTACCACATATCCCCCTAAGTATATTTTTAGTGTGGGATATCAAAATTCACAGTTGGTTAATCCTCTTTGATTGACATCAAAATTTGAAATTTCAAAAGATGCACGGAGTAGCTCACATTCCACACAATGAAGAGAGGGCGCTCGGATAACACATTGTAGCTTGTATGCTCACCAGGACATGACCTTAAGCAATTAGCTTGAAACAGTTATGGGAGGAACAAACAGTTGCATAGTTGGGAGAATTGGAACTATCTGGAAGGACCGGAAATTGCCCTTAAAACTTATTAGGGAATGAGAAAACTTTAATACCTTATGTTTTATTCCTAGATGAATGCGATGGAATTTGTACCTTCATCTACGCACCTGTCTGCTCAACTTCTGGACAAACTTTCTCCAATGAATGTACTTTTGAGGTCGCCAAATGCAAAGATCCAACACTGGAAATAGCATCTATCGGAGAATGCCAAGAAGGTGAGTAATACATATATATATATATATATATATAACTAATTTAAAGGGATATATTGTGTTTGATTTTCAAAAATTTTTCATATTTTATTAAACCGATATTGTCTATACATTGTGTATGAAAATTTAAAAAAAAAAAAAAACAGTACACTACCTTTTTTTCAAGAAGCTCCCACAGGAAATTTTGGTTATTTGTTACACCAAAATAATTTTTTCACCCAAACTTCCAAAAATTCAAGTGATGCAGCATCTGTTACTTTTGAAATGCATAAAATCTTGATGAAACAAAGCTTTTGCTAGAGTTATTTGACGAGACTTAACGGTTTAACGAAGTCACTTCACGATACGAAATAGGCCAGATTATCACCTTATAAAATGCCTATCAAGAGGCAGAGCAATTACTATGTAGGGGAATAGCCTGAACTGGTCACAAATAGACACAATGCAGGCAAAGTCAGGTTTTAACGGACTTTGTAATTATTTTTTTTTATAGTTTATCGTAACAATTGCACTGTCGCTGAACGTTGGTAGACTTATATGTTGTCAGTTAAATTTATGTTTTTTTTTGTAAGGTCTTACCGTAATCTGTCACAGTTGTTTTTGCATATTTTTAGATACTGAAATGGAGGAAGAAACTGAGTGTCAGAGACAGGCTCGAGTGGAACAAGAAAAGAGATTAATCGGAAACTATATCCCAACCTGTCAGGAAAATGGTGACTTTACAGCTGAACAGTGTCATGGATCAACCGGTTACTGCTGGTGTGTGAATGAAATTGGGGTAGAAGCCTTGAATACCAGGAGAGGCCCTACTGAAGAAAGAGTAGACTGCACAAGTGAGGAATATTTTCTTGTTCAGTTCAGAGATGTGGCTTAAGGGATCAATTATCTCGTTACATACAGTTAAACTCACCAATATTCGGAAAAGCACTGTCCACAGCTCTCACATGACAAAGCTTTAGTGGTTCGCACTGAGTTTGAATTGGTCACGGGTATATTCTTCTGAGTACGCTAGTGTACTGTGTGTGATTTCAATGTAAATGGCATCAGACTTGTCACTGCAATACGCAACGCTACATCAAATGCCAGTGATCTGCACAAGTCATAATTGACAAATCAGAATGAAGTTACGGTATCGACTGCATGAATATCAATTGACAAAGTGTCCGTAATTGTGAACGGATAGTTACAGGGGTCCCCTAATGTACTGGATGCGCGCAAGAGGCCCATTTTACACTTCATTAACATCCAATGAAAACACCCAGTATGTAAATTATTGGTTAAAATGTCACAAAGCCATCAAAATCGAAGTGCGCCCTCGGCTGAGGTAAGCCCGTAACTAAGCCTAAATATAATACACATCGAATACATCGTTTGACGTTTAAAATGACGTCGAGGTCCGATATGCAGTAGATGGTGACGTCAATGCATAACGGTTTCTCTGAGGGAACTGAGTGAGAAGTCCGCCTTATACAGAACAATGCTTTTCGTGCAAGGGCTACATGATTTGAGACGAACGGTGTGAAGATCAACATCAAATTATACTCTGTAGCTTGAATGCTATACTGTAGTCCAATGTGTTTTTACGGTGGGTGGTGAGACCACATCCCTGGTCAAGTTTGTGCCCTATGGCTTTTTTAATTACGATGATTTTTTAATTTAATTGGTAATTGGTACCAACACATAGGCGTAGGGGGCTTTTCTCGACTTGGGGGAGGGCGCTGGACTTTGTTTCGGACCACTGTCATGTGGGAGGGATCCAAGGGGTGGAAGTGAGCGGAAGCTTTCTCCCGCCCCACCACATTTTTGACGAGGTACTCAAGCCCTCCAGCCCCTGGCGCTTCCTACGCTCTTCTACCAACGTCTCAGTAATTATAACAAAACCGGAGGTATCAAATTGTCACCTTAGTAGGTATTCATCTTTGGCAGAAGTATGCTCGAAAATTGCCTGAACGGCCGAAAAGAGAGAATTTATGGAGACGACCAACACTAGTGCTTATTAAACCTTTAAATACTGCTAATAGCTTTACAATTTCGCAGTAGTCCTTAAAGTTGTGTCCCCAGAATGTCAAGTTCTTGGGGACGTAAAAGTGGGTGTGGCACCTGAACTTTAAATGACCGTAACTCAGTAATAACATAGCTGAGAAAGCTCAAATTTGGGAATTCTCTTAGTTCCACATACTCCTTCATACGAGCCAAAATATGAGCCGAATCCGAAGAAGTGACCTGCCAAGACATTCGTTGGTTTTATATTGAATTACTTCCTATATTGTAAGTTATTTTAGGTACTAAGTCCGGTATCGGTATGAAATTAATTTTTCATGTTTCACAGATGTTGAGGAGGATGAGGAAAGTCCTTGTCAGATGCAGGCTAGAGTAGAACAGGAAAAGAATTTACTTGGTAACTACATACCAACTTGTGAGGAGAATGGTGACTTCACAGCTCGACAGTGTCATGGTTCAACCGGTCACTGCTGGTGTGTGGATGAAAATGGACAGGAGCTCTTAAACACCAGGAGAGGTCCTACCGAGGAAATGGTGGACTGTAGTGGTGAGAAAGATTTTCTGGTACAATTCAGACTTAGCTTCAAAGGTAGAATATCAAAAACTGGAACATGTGACGTTTATGATATTGTTAAGCTAGGATGCACCATATTGCGAAGATTAATATAGAGGTTCTTCACCGACGTCACTGCCCTTCGCGTCTCTATATTTTGACGATAAGTTGTCCGTCGTACACCAAGTGTAACCAAAAGGTCGTGTCGTGCGCGCATATCGATAACACACCTTCTGCGCATGTTCAGTGACGGCCAGTATGTCAAATTGAAACGCAATGAGGCTACGTGAAGAACAACTATAGACAGAATGAAAGAAATGTCGCAGGACGTATTGAGAACTATTGCAAGAGAAATTCGCGACCGCGTGTTTGGTCTAGTGGTAGAGCATCCGCCTCTCATGCGGGAGGCCCGGGTTCGATTCCCAGGTCGAGTCATACCAAAGACTTTAAAAATGGAACCTTCAGCCGTTGTGCGTGATGCTCCGCATAAGCAATGGAGTAAGGGAAAACAAGCCAGTGAGCCACAACTGGAAAAGGGCCATGGGCGGCTCGACTTGAACCAATTGGTTGGAAACGGTGCCGTGAAACCTCATCTAACTGACTAACTGCAAGAGAAATTTATGAAGCTTGAATCTTAATTTCATATCTGCACAGGGGATGATCGACGCATATAAAGCCTATTTTCGACACGTTGCTGAAAAATCAAGCCATGTATAGTACGCACAACACACAAATAATAGGATATATGCTCTCTCGCCTCTGTTTCCTTTACTACCAAGGAAACTGAGTTGTACAGATGACTGTCTCAAAGCAGTAGCTAGTTTGAAGTATTTTAAGGATCGTTTTTTCTTTTTTCTGAATTAAAAACTGAAGAGGTCATAACATCATCTAGTTTTATAAAGAGTTTTTCTAATGAATTAGATCCTAAGCGCAAGGGGGTGCTACTAAAGGAAAATAAAACTTTGTTTGGTCAAGATATTCCATCAAAATGAACGTGTAGTTCTTGTCTAGTGCTTGGGTGGGATATGATGGGGGGGGGGTTCTATTGAATTACAAATTAATATTCCAATCTTTTGTCATATTTAACAAAAATAACATTTCTTATATGCACAAAAACCACAAAAGGGCTTATAGAGCATGACGCAGAGCTCGAAAAAAAATCTCAATACATTGTAGCAACACGTACTGAAAAATCAGACACAGTGCAGTACATGTACTGAATTATTGTTTACTAAGTACCAAGACAATATGTTAAAGATGGCAAGTCATTTACCGTAGGTTATGGGTATGGTAGTTTATGTGGTTAGTTTATATGTGGTTAAATACTCTGTATTTACTCTCCTAGCGTAAAAAGTTTGTGCTATTCTTGACAGATTTCAAGTAATCGCAGTCCTGAACAAATTCAATGCTCATTTACCGAGTTTTTAGTCTTGATTTAATGATAACTGATCATGTGGACTAGTTTGAACATGATTACAAATTTTAAGCTCGCTCCTTGGATGAGGGCAGCGACAGAGCAAGATGATCGAGGGTCAATCGAGTAAATAACATATTCGAACATGTTTCGAATTAGTCTGTATATGGCTGGGCTGATCCACAATTTTGCCCAATTTAAACTTGTTTCTGTTACTTCTGTAATTTGTTTTCATAAAACTTTCAAATCACGGGCTAATAAACGAGCCCTCGTATGGTCTAGAACACTTATTTTATTGTTAATTGAGTGTAAATCGTATTTACCTACAGCACCCACCAATAATTGCGATGGTTACAAAGATGGAGACGAGTGGATGCCACAGCCGTGCGAGACGTGTATATGTATCGAAGGATCCAAAGTTTGTGCCTCTCCCGATTGCGCCCAGCCACTTTGCGATAATCCAATAACAGAAGGCGCTTGCTGCCCCCTTTGCCTTGAAGAAACCAGTAAGTGTATTTTTTTTTCACATGGGATAATTTATAAAAGCTATGTTAGGATATCATACAGAGTTATCATGTAGTTATTTTTCTTCCTTTTCTTTCACATATCACAGCAGTTATCAAGTACTTAACTTTGACAAAATATCATAGGAAAAAAATAAAACAAATGTCTATAAAGACGTGATATAAAAAGCACTGAAAGGTTTATACTGAGTAGTGGCATTTCCTTAACAAAACACAGCTCAACTTAATGCACGAAAACGTAAATAGTAATGTTTATTCCGAACCCTCTTGCTAATAAATAATCCCATGACAAAATATTGAGTGATATACACTTTCGTTCCAAATTCCTTTGCGTTTGTAAGTCGTGAATTTTTAACCAAATATCTATTTCGCAAGAGGAGGGGCGTCGATGGGAGAAATTTATTTTCACCAAAATAGGTGGACAGGCTTGCATGCAGTGCACAAAACTTCTAGTCTGGTGGAAGGTATTGTAGTTATGTAAGAGATCGAGTATGGACGAGAAAAATGAGGGGGATTCGCTGAAGATACCATTTCAATTTTAAGATGGAAAAACTTTTGTTTTGTCGAATGAATAAGAACTATTTTGCGCACTTTGTGAAAGCCATAGTTGATAGCCTGTTTGTCTTACTGTCGATTCCTCCTGCAGGACAGCTTAGAATGATGGTATATGTCCTATTGTCGCCTGTAACCCACCGTTATTCGTACTTCTTGCTCTCCAGACTTTTATATCATGAAATCCACCGGCCGTTTGTTAAATTTTACTCAGAGTAAAGGGATATTATAGTAAAATAGTGAAATTGTGCTATTTTTTGCCATTTGGAGTAAATTAAATGTAAACTGTGAAAAATGGACTTTAAAAAAGTGGAGTTAGTTCCTTCGTGACCAGGGTTTTCTTGGATCGTAGGCCCTTGCCAAAATCTTGAGAATTGTTACGATGGCAAATTAAGAAGGATTGGTTTCATAACCACGGGGTTATGTAAATTTGTTGCAATTGTTCAAAGTGGTGTTGTGGCGATTGTGGATGCTGAAGTATCGGTATACTGATACACACAGTGGTTTGACATATGCTCACTTTCATTGCAATGCTTTTCCATTATGCTGAGAGGCCGTGTTTTTACACATGTTCATTTGGGTACAGACTCATTCACTGTTTACAAACAAAGACGTCACTGCGTGTTGGTAAAAGAGTTTGTAAGGCGCTTACACTGTCGTCACAATGCAAAGTAGATCCCAATTCGTCTACTTTCTGTGTGCAATCGCACAAGCGTTTACACGCGCAACACCGAACATATACGCATTTGTTTTTGCGCATGCTCTATGCCAACCAGTGCCAACCAGTGACGTAACCGTGAACTCCCTAATACTAATCGACGAAGTTCTTTATGTCTCCACATACATATCCTCTTTTACTCAGGCTATGAACAAAAACACAAAAGAGTGCACTCCTTATCTAGTTTTTACTTACACGCATTCCAATGTATATTACATTAAAATCTGCATACAAACCTTCCTGTTACATTCCCCCTACCACGCCATTGTCCCCGACCTAATCACTTAAGCTATACAATGTGTCTAGAACTATAACTGTCTAGCAAGTGTTTCTTGTGATTGACATGGGAGTAAGAAATGCTGACCATTGTATTGACTTCTCCAAGTCTCGTGTGGTCCTGCTCTGTTCTTTCTACATAGTCGTGTGCACTTGGCCGGTCTTCTGATCAATACGCTCTCTATCGGCTGCCTATAGGTATCTCGACCTTTCCAGGCTCTGTGGAAAAGATACATGCAGTCCCGTTGACCAAAAGACAGGCACAGTGTACACAAAGAGCAGGGTATAGGAATAATCTGCTCTTCTCAAAGTGCACACGTGCTCTTCTATAAGTTTACACGATTATGCAGAGAGAACAGAGGACACCATGAGAGATTTGGCCAAGTCAAGCCATTTTAGCGAGACCAATTCCTCTTGACTGGCTGCTGCAAAGACTTCTTGATCAAAATTTGATGTTGATAGATTTTGAATATTTAACTTCATTTCACTAGCCGGTCTACCTCCTGATTGTGATGGTTATTCAGAAGGCGACACCTGGGAACCTCAGTCCTGCGAGATGTGCTCATGTGTGCTAGGACAAAAAATCTGTGCTAGTCCATCCTGCGCAATTATCTGTCTAAATCCCATCCCTGGTGAGGGTGCTTGTTGTCCGACCTGTCCAGATGGACCAGGTAAGTGTAGTTATACTTCAAAGAAGTAACATCCTAAATTCGTTCCTTGACGGTTGTCAACAGGTTGGCCACAGGGAGAAATGTCCCCCAATTTTGAAAGTTGTGGGGACATCAAATTGTTCTCCCCCGCCCCCAATTTTTTCGAGAACCTGAACAAAGAATGCAGGTACATGTTAGATTCCATATCTTACAAAAAAGCTAATTCAATAAATTCAAGCTCAAAAATGGAAGAAACAGCCATAAAATGGATTACAAAATGGTGAGCAAGTGCCACAGATTGCACCTCAGCACTTATGAAACCCAATCTTTTCAGGGGCCTTAAAAGAAGGGTCTCAGCTCAAATCAAGTATTGATATATTAGAGGGATACTTATTCTAATCAATCTGGTGAAATTTCCATTGAAATCCGATGTGTGGTTCTCAAGATCATTGCTCCCAAGTCTTGAGAGGCAAGATGCGGGTCCAACTCTGATCTGTCCGTTTGTGGACCCCTGGCCTGAGGGAGGGGTATCTCCCCTTTTGAAAATTTTTTGAATTATAGAAGTGTCTACATACAAAATGATGGCACTTTTTTAGCAATCTAGTCAATACATCTGGCCTGAATTTTCATGTTGGAAAGCATAGCACTGCAACAGAACAGGATTTCACGGAAACGATCGCTTCCGGTAAAGTGCCGTTTCCGTGAAGTCAAAATCACCGGCGGAACCCGAAAACCGGTTCCCATGGTTTTGTAACTTTCTTAGGCTGGGCTTAACAAAATACTAGACAGGGGTTAGTCAGAGTATTTACACATGCGTTCAAGCTATTTTATGAAATTAATGCCATCTAGATGGCATTCAATTTAACGTTTGATGTGGCTACCCTGAGACTGAAGCACCTACACAGTGATCCTTAGTATAGTAGCCCATATTGAACTAGAGGGATCGTAGACTCAAATTTTAGACAACATTCTCAGGGTTTAGGAAGCTTAAAAATTGTTTATAATCATCAATTTTAAAATGATACTAAATAAATGTTGCTAACCTGTATCGGGTCTATGGGGTGAATGATTTGGAACAGCTTGGGGTATAACAAATAAATTAATCTGAACATTGCCACGTGCGTCGCACGAACGGTGAAGGAAAATTTAGAATGCGGCTCTGTCATTGGTCAAAAACTATAAGGTATGGCAGTTGATGAAAGGGATCTCCCAATGTCTTCGTACATTATGGTATATTAAGCAGGGGCGGATATTTCTTGTCAGGGAGGGGGGGTTGCAAGTTGACAAAGCGAGGGAGCGAAGCGACCGAGCCCGAGCGCGCTTGCGCGAGGGTGTGTGGGAGAGGTGTTCCCCCTCTCACGATGTGAAACTTGTTTTTTAATGTGAAAATATGCGATCTGGTGCATACTTCATACGGTATTTTGTATACATAAGTAGAAATAAAATTACGTATTTTATGAACTATTTTTCCCAGCTTGCTAAGGCAAATCGGTTGCCTCAGCAAGCTGGGATGGTCCACCTTAGTCTAAGAACCCGGGTGTAGTTAAAACTAAAGGTCGCTTATTTTTATTATTATCTCATTTGCTTTTATCAGTTTTCCATGAATTATTTTTTCGGAAGTGTACCTGAAAACTGGGGGGGGGGGGTTAATTGTGTTGGACAATCCTCCCCTCGTCAAAAAGTGGAGGGGTTATAACCCCCCCCCCCAAGCCCTGGTTCTCAGCCCCTGATATTAAGTTACGAAATCACAGTCAGTAGGATTTGTCGCGATTCGTTCGTTGTGCATGTCGAAAAAGCTGAGGCAATTGCAAGACCCGTCTTAGTCTAATTGTAGAGCAGGCATTTGTTTTTGTTTTGTTAGTTGCATCTTACGGCGTATTTGTACTTCATTCGTTACAAAGGGTACATATTCGATACCTGCTTCGAAGGTAAGTGATATTGCGACAGCAAACTATGCTTTGCAGATGCATGCAGCTGAACTGCTGAACATGCTATTGCATGAGATCGGTAATTTTGTTAATTTTTGTTGGGAGTTACATTTCCTGGTTTAAGGATCCGAAGCCAGAGTTTTTTGGGACTCTAAGAAAATTTGAAATGCGGGTTTTTCAAAGAGTTGGGCGGGTCAGCGGGTTTGGGTGTTCAAATGCGGGTCACTTGGGAGGTCTGCAAGATATCAGCAGATAAAGTTGTCACATTTTCAACACAAAGTGAACTTGAAGCAAGCACATATGATGTCATAGCCTCACATTAATGAGCAGTCTTTTATTTTCCTTTAAACTTTATTACCAATTTTCTCCTCAGCAATCAAATGTTTTCGGAAAGCGATTGTATGAGAGGCATGGAAAAATAAAAAGTTCACATTCCACATGGGGAGGTCCTATCTCTATGAATTTCAAGGTCAACACAACAGACTGAAAAAAAAATAAACAATCAAAGGAAATACAGCATCCCTTATCAATGTGAGGAAGTGATATCAGGAAGCTGCCTAGTGATATAACTCCCGCTTGCCTCAAACTCTCTTTTGGTCCCAAACGTAGTAACTTCTTTCGCTGATATCTCGAGTAATACATGTCCGATTTGAATGAAAGTTTCACCAGAATGCATAGATTTAGTTCTTCTTTTACATATAAAAAGTAAATTTTTGCTTAAACCCTTCTTTTAAATGGGCCCTGGATCCTTCGTTATTAGGCTTCGCGATTTGTACTTAATTTTCGTTGAGGTTATGCCTGCCCCCCCTACTTTTGAGAAACTGTTGACACCCTTGTGTTAACTTATTGGAAGAAGACTTGGAGCCAGGATCGTCACACGTGGGTGTCTAGGAAGAAATCCACTGGTTTCCACAGGCCTGGCGAAAACCAAAGTCACGTGACCAAAGGATGTCTTGAAAAGTTTTTAAACAATAATCGACTTCACTTGCTTTCATTTTATGAAGTTCCTCTTCTTGTTATTTCAGTGTGATATAGTTTGTCAAATTTGGTAAAATATTTACTTTTATCACATTACAGGCCTTGCAGAGTGTAGCCTCTTACTTGAATATGAACACCCCTGCAAAGTATTGCCAACTTCTATTTTTGCTGATATTAGACCGTAACCCGTATCTTCACTGGTCAAACGTAACAACACTAAAAATTTAATGCACGGGCAATTTGCCCTCCAGCGTTTCAAATAACAGATCTATCTACCTACACAATATTACATGGGACGCGTTTCTATGACGTAACAATGGAAAACCTAACCCAACAGTATTTAAGCTCAGTTGACCGCGTTCTGATTCATACGCCTCATAGGCCTCAATGGCTCAGTGGTCAGAGCATTCGCCTTGTGTGCGAGAGGTGGCGGGTTCAGGTCCTGCTTGAGGCTAAGTTTTCCATTCTTTTCTAACATCCTCTTTTAGCTTTTAGTATAAGACAAGTGCCTATGTTTGAGGAAATTGGCCTAAGGTCTTTAAGCGACTATTTAATACAGCTTTGACTGACTCATTCATATAAAGTCGCTACGTCTATCTACCTATATATATATATATACATATATATAGCTTTAAGTATCAGTAACTCTAGCTACTACTTTAACTACTGTACTCTTGGTTCACTACACTCGTGAAAATTCAACCCTGATTGGTCACGAAGAACTCATTGAAATGTTTAAGTCAAATAATGACCACAACTGTATCGATTCGGCACCGATTCGGATCAATCTGACTCGAGTTGTGGTCAACAATAAGTTTAGTTACGTACCTGTATGGTGACCCATAAAAAGAATAGTCTAGACAATAAACTGAGATTTTCAGTCAACTTGGGTAACTTCTGCCCGTAGGTTGAGGAGAACTGTGATAAGCCTGCAAAAATGTTTGCAGCTGTTAATTAAAAGATGCCCCTTGGACCGACTATCGGTGTTTCATCTCATACATCGGACAGTATCTGTTACATTTGTTTGTGCCCAATTTTTTGCAATTTTTATCACTGTCTGTTGCTAGTAAGACTAGCAACAGACAATGTTTTATCAAAAAGTCAATACTGAGAGATGACGTATTTTACTTGACTTCCTTAGGTATCCTACCTCCAGACTGTGATGGTTATGCGGAAGGAGACATCTGGGAACCGCAGCCCTGCGAAATGTGCTCATGTGTTTCCGGATTCAAATCATGCGCTAGTCCGTCTTGTGAAATCCCGTGTGATAACCCCATCCCGGGGGAAGGTGCTTGCTGTCCGACCTGTCCGGAGGGACCTCGTAAGTGTAGCTTTGCTTCAAACATTTGGATTCTTCACTTCCATACTCACGGCGCTTGAAGCCACCTTTTTCAAGGTGGGTGGATGGAAGGGAATGCCCTGGGCTGCATTCAATGCCACATTCGGAAACGATATTTGACCATTAAAGTATGTCGATTTCCCATGATAACGATGGGGAAATGGCCCATCATATATAGTAGGTCAACTTCCATTGCTTTCAATTAATTCGGAAACCTCAGAGTGGTTCAAAATATCGGAAAATATTACCATCATCACCACCACGAGGGGGCATGAAGGCATCCCCCACCCCAGTCATAGCCTTTTCCACAGTCCGCTTATGTTCAATTAAGGCATACAGTTTAGAGGAACAACGCGCATTTTTCCCCCTCCCCCAAAGGTTTGCCTGCCTCCTTTTGCCCCTCCTCCGAATTTTGCAATCTGGTGCCGCCAGTGGTTTCAAGAGAATTAAGACAGAGGGTGAAAGAAAATGTGTCACTGAGACATTGTTCATTCTAAAGAGTAAGCAGCAGTTTTCATATTTTCTTTTTTCAGTCGCAGAATGTGACAATTACTCTGTCGGCGATTCATGGAGCCCAGACGGTAATGGATGCACGAACTGTACTTGCGAAACTTTCGGCAAATTGTGCATTACGCGCAAATGTCCCGTACCTGGTTGTTTCTCCCCCCAAACTGTGGAAGGTGAATGTTGCCAGCAATGTTTGGATCCACTGAGTAAGTTCCAGCTTCATATATTTGGTAGTGCAATAGACCATATGAACATGAAGTCACAGGTCTTAAAAACCGAAGAGCGCCTGCCCAGAGGACATACATTTATCTACTTTTGCATAACTAGTTGTGAAGCATGCCCTCTACAATGGCCCATATCAAGTTAATGTGACGTCATCAATGCATAAGGTATATAGAAATCCAGTGACGGATTAAGGCTATCCTTTGTGTTGAAGGCAATTCCTAAAAAGTGCGACACATTTAGCCAAAGAGCTTGGTCAATTAAGTTGTTTCCTTTCGGGGACGTAACTCCTTTGGGAGAAAATATTTATTTTC